>JAMKCH010039944.1:0-45794 GCA_023653785.1 Ophioderma brevispina
CAACAAATGAGAGGTTCCAAAAAAATCTTATGAGTGTGCCATAAAATCTTTTGTGATTTCGATCTTTACTACATGGGCTGCTTTAAGGAAGTGCTCATAATATCATTCCGTCATCCACAGGTTATCAGTAACACAAAATCCTTGTCTCAGGAGTTTTCCAGGGATCTCAAGTTGCACTTATTCTCCTCTCACTAAAGAAGCCTGGTCTCCATAAGGAAGAGTTGAAGAATTAAGATGTTGCAACTGAGTTTCTTGGAAAAAACTGATAGGCGTTCGTTCTCCCATCGCTTGTGGTCAGTCATCACTAACACAATTTGAAAGATCCTCTTCAATCTGCATACAGGGCCAACAGATATTGAAACCGCCCTGGTTGCGGATTCAAAATGAATTTTACGGGGCAGGACCAATGGCCAAAGTGTCTGCACTGGTCTTACTCGATCTCAGGGCTGCTTCGAACCGTCGATCATAAAATTTTATTGCAACAGCAGACTTCGAGATAACATCGGTATGGTGGGGCAGAGCACTGAGATGGTGTGATTGACTATCTATATAAATAGAACTCAATGTGCCGTGTGGTTGTATATTCTGACACTGTTAATCTGGACTACTATTGTGCCACAGGGATCAGTGTTAGGCCCCCAGTGGTTTGTAATACAATCACCTGTCCGGGATATAATTGTTGCAGAAACAAAAACTTCAGTTCCACGTCTCGCTGATGACACCCCCAATTCTATGGGGGGGGGGGGGCCACTTTTTAATACCAAAGCAAGAGAAGCCAAAGACTGTATTTCGGGATGGAGGCATGCGTTGAAGAGATCCATCTATGGGATTGCGACAATTACTAAAACTTAATTGCCGATAAAACTGAATTTATTCTTTGTTCAGCACAGCTGCTCAACAAAATTAGTGTTTCTCACGAATATTGGAATTCAACCCTATGCCCCGTCAAACAAGTGCGCAATCTTGGTGGTAGTATGGACAGTTCAAGACCCTGCTCCTCGAATATCAGCATACCAAATCCGCTTTCTTCATCTAGAAAACTGGGCAAGAATAAGAAGAGCCTTAGTACTGAAGCAACTGAACAATTGGTCCTGGCATTTATTTCATCACGTTTGGGAATGGGTAATGCGCTCCTTTATGGACTTCCTACCAAGCAAATCATTAGTTCTGCAGATCAAACAAAACATGGCTGCCGTCTCATCACTCGTACAACGCCGTCATGCATATCTCTCCCAATCTGTCTGACTCCCCTGGCTGACCAGTCAATTTAGAATCAATACAAACTGATTTGCTTCTCACATACCGTGGCTTTTAAATGGACTCGCTTCATCATTTTTTAATATCACTGAACTTCTTCAATTTTACAACCACCTTTCACGATCGTCTCGTTCTGCAACGACAGGACGGTTAGTTGAACCTAAATCATCTGGTCGTGGGGGGATCGTGCTTTTTCAGTGGCTGCCCCTAGGCGTGGAACACACTTCCTTACCATATCCGTACATCTCCTCAAGAGTCTTTTACGGCTCAGCTCAAAACCCATTTTATTACATGCCTATTGAAACAGAATCACGTTTTTAGAAATTGTTCTTGCTATATCATGTATTTGCATGACTTTACTTTTTACTTCTGTATTTCCTCTGTATGGTTTTGATGGTTGCTGTATGGCCATGAGGTTCTAAGCGGATGTGTGCGAATTATAAAGGTTCACTATTATTAATATTATTATTATATATATGATCCGGGAGAAATCGCCTTAGAGAACGTTATGTTCGCCATTTGCAGCGCAGCGATAATCCATTTCTCCCCTGACTTGCCGAATCCGCTGCAATTATGGCACACAAAGATGGTCCCAAAAAGTTATTTAAAGAAAGAAATTATATACCTAGAATTGACTGACATTTAAATTTTATTACTAAAAACATTGATCCGTTTCATGGTAAAGTGAACTAGAACAATTTTGGTATAGCGACATAATCAGGCACTAACAAGGAGGGTCGTCATTTCTCACCTACAAACCAACAGGCATATAAATAAACACTCCAACGAGTATGGTTTCTTTACCGCTCAATAGCGCTGAAATCTTTGGAATTTAAGGATTTTGAAGCACAGGTTGAAGGCAATGACAGACGGCCGAACACTTTTTTCATGCTGAAATGAATATGGACCCTAAAGTGCGGTAAATCCTCATTTAGGAAAATATACGCCTTGTTTCTCTTCTTGATTTTTAGTGTTTTAGACCCTTTTCACGTTACGAACGTAACGTGCCTGATCCTAGAGAAAACTACCCTTTTTACGTATTCCTTGGACCGGATGATACCCCCTTTCTTGAAGACCGTCCCCCGGGACCGTTTTACGTCATTGATTGTTATTGACTAGTAGGAACTTGAAGTGTTGCCAGAGCATCTGGCTGTTCCCTCCTGGTTGCTTATCGAGATTTTGGGCCCGATACATTTCGACCGGTCCGGGAATCATAGATAATCAATCTGGAAAAAATCTAGTCAAATATGCTCCAGGGCATATGCTGAATATGCTCCGAGCTGGAGCATATTTGCATTCACTAATGGTCCATAAGTCATATGGTAAATATGCTCCTGGAGCAGTGGAGAGATATTCAAAGTCATATACGGCGCCATGGACCATATTTGCGTATGGCCTCTGACATGTGCATTCAAATTTGACTTAGAATAATTCTCCCTATTACTAATATGCTCCAGGGCCATATTTGCCCTGACCAATGGTCCTGAAGCATAATTTCGGGTCAAATCTCATAGAAACTCCCCCGCTACGTTTGTTCTGATTGTTGGCGACTATTTTATTATTTGTCGAGGTGCAAATCCGATCATCTGAGCACTGAATTAACCGTTGTTCGATCTCTCCTATATACAAATGGCTCAATTCACTACAAAAAAAACAGTCACTATGTCGCTGGGTCAAAGCCCACGAATCACCGCCATGGTCAGCGTATCTTGACAAATAGATGCCCTAGCTTCAAACCCAGGCCTAAAAAACCTAACCCTAATCTTCGAACCGCGCCAGCTTCTAACCAGCCTAGCTGCGAAACCACCATAACTAGAGCTGGAGACAGATCTGAAGTCCCGAGTCGAGTAGTGACCTTGACCTAGAAACACCTGCGATCTCGAAAATATTGTAAACTATTTAGAATGTCATAGAGGACATCATTTTCAAATTTCCCGCCTGTTAGTATAGCAATTTGAAATTTTGACATTTGACTTACCTCTTAAGACCTTTGATCTCAAAATTTTTCTTTCAACCTGTTTAGGAATGCCATTAGGATCAGTTCAGCCTTCGACCTCTAATGGGGGGGACCTTTGATCCTGAAAATATTTTCCACATGTTATGATATCATAAGGATCATTTCCAATTAAATTTCAGCTCAATCAGAGAATTTAAAATTTACACTTTTTTTTTTTTTTTTTTTTTTAATTTTATTACTATTATTATATCTTGATTTTTGTAATTCCGTGTTATCTTGGGTATCAACTTCAACTCCGACCAACTACAACGTTATACACACGCCTCCAAAATTGGTGCTGCTCGCCTAATTCTCAAGAAACGAAAACATGACCATATTACACCTTTACTTATTGAGCTTCACCCGTGGACATTCGCATATAAAATTCAAACTGGCCGTGTTTGCCTTCACGCATTCGAAGTACTTTGGCCGTTATGACAGGCCTGTCCCAAAAACTTGTTAACACTCGTACATAGGGCATTTTGTGGTAAAAGGACAACTACGCTTGGGTCTCTGTTTGGTATCTCTTTGAGCCAATAAATAGCTTTTATTTGCCGATTTATTTATTCCCCACCGATATGTAGACCAAAAGATATACTTCGTGTCAAAAGGAGAGGGCAAAATCGTATTGTCCCGATTTGCATTGGTTTCATTTGCCTAATATTATGAGGGTAAACATGGTTTTTTTGTAACATACTCGAACTTTTGAAGTTATTGATTGACCTATTGAACCTACTAAAGGCATTGCCAATCCCATTTGCTCCAATATGGTAAATAAGTGTTAAACATTGTCTTATGATCACTACTTTGGGTGTGGTGCCTTTTTCAAATATCTAATCGTGAGTTCCACTTTCATTAGAAACCTTAGCCTTGGTACCCGAATCACTAAAAATTACAAAGATCTAACAACCAACCAACCCAAACAAAATCAGCAAGCTGTCACATTGAATTTCCAAAGAAACCGATGAGTCTCTGTACGACAAACAAACAAGTTTAAAAACATGCAAAGAACAAAAAAACAGAAAAAGAAACCTCTGAAAATAGACCTACATGGATATGAAGTCAGGCGGAAATTGGAAAATAAATATTTCAGTCATGCCAGTGCAGACCTCAACAGACCACTTACAAACTCAAGCACAAACTCAAGCCAACATCTCTCTTGTTCGAAGAGCCTTGTGTCTAGACTTCAACGAGGTGACGCTGGTAACAAACACGGTTAACAAGAATTTTTGAGTCCTTCCTTCATTAATAATACCAGCATGAGCCATTTTATTTTCTTTTATACTGAATAAGTTGTTCTCTGTAGTTGGTGTATTCATGGTTGCGTCTGCTTCAAAGCTTAAGGCAGAAATCGGAAACACGTTGAATGTCCACCCTCATATTTGATAACCATATCTTAGTTCTACACATCAGACTGGAATAAAGTAGATGTTTTAATGACAGCTTATTTATTGCTTCAGGAAGTACCAAACAAAGACCTCAGCATACTTTTCTCTTTACCCAAATTGCCCTTGTCCTCGAGTGTTAACATTTCTTTTGACCGCCTGTCTCTGTTTTTTCCAAAAATCTGGGCTTTCTCACTTACCAACACTACCGGGTTTCACTCCGCTCAGCAGCTGAAAAGTTTATTGAAAATTTTCCACCGGGTCAACCTAAATCAGCGTGTGTGAACGCATCCTTGTGTCATTTCGCCGCGTCAGCTGTTTGGAATTCAACTTCCAACACATTCGCAGTACCCCAAATGCCCCAAGACTTCACACGCAGCTTAAAAAAAAAACTTCACCTTTTTTCGTCAAACTTTTCTCTATGGCTCTAGATGTTTTGTTTGATTTGTTTTGTGCTGACTGTTATGGCGCCCTTGCTTTCTCTTGAAGATTTATTTGGCGCCGTATAAGAACATATTAATTTTTATGATTTATATTAAATGATCTTGATCCTGATATTTTTTCACCTGTTTAGAATGTCATAAGCATCATTCCAGTCAAATTTCAGCTCTATCGGCGCCATTTTTTTGAAAATTTGAAATCTTCTCACCTCCAAATGACATTTGATCGCGAAAAATATTGTCAATATGTTTGGAATGTGATAACGTCTTCATTGCATAGCAATGTCACCTCAATCGGAGCATTTTTTAAAATTGTCATTTGACCCCTGAACATGACCTCCATTGTATGAATTTATAACATATCCCAGTGCAAGCAAGCACCCACTCTACTACCATGCAGAGTGTAGATTGATTTTAAAGTATTTAAAACTCAGGCGCGGAAATGCCCTTTAACGGACCATTCTTAAAATCGCCATTGCCGAGCATAAGGTTGCTTGAAGGGTTCCAGCGTGCTTTCATATCCATTGGTGATACAGGCACACCCATTTTCAGGCAATTTTATTTTAAAAAGCATGTTCAAAGATATCAAACCTTTTGAATCATTAATGGACAATAATTTCTCGCTTCACGCCATTCAGAAGAACCTATCTTCGGTTAGTGTCTTTTTTCATTTTCTAAAGTTAATACCTCGTTTAATCTATTATAACCTTCTACGCTACAACATCACTTGAATATTCTTTTGGTTTTCTATTTTGCATTTTCCTTGAATAACTGATGAAAAACCGTAGAAACTGCCATACTAAGCCCTTTTTGAAACCTTCCCCGGGGCATTCATCAGTCGAGTAAAAAAAAAAAGCATTTATTTGTTGTTTCATGTGACTTGTTGTTTCAATGTGAAACGGTACGTTGCTTTGAAATTCGCCGGTCTCCTCGCCATGACAATAATCATTTAATCGATGTTCATAACAACCCCAAGGTGGAACTTACATCGGTATGAATTGAAAGGATCACTGCGATTAAATTAAATCCCCCTACAAAAAGACATTATGGACTATATATGTCTGACTGGAGTTGTCCCTTTATACGTAATATTTGGAACCAATTCCTATATCTCCATATATCGACTTGTAAACCTAGGACTTAACATGTTCTTCGAAATGAATGGTAGATTATTTGCGCATCTAAAGCAAATTTCTTCTTGCTCCTCGGTAGTAGATTTAAAACCTTTCTCTCTTCTAAATAAATGTAAGGATTTACACTCAAAGAAATTCTGGCTATTGCAGACCAAAGGTTAGGGGAATTCACACTGGCGTAAGACAGGGTTCTTTCATACGCACCCACACACGCACCCCCCCTCCCGATTTTGCACAAATGACCACTATGTCTGCACCGGGTGGCATTGAAACACTATCTGTGAACACCACATAAAGCAGATTCATAGTGTCATTATGACCCATTGTTCTTATATGTGCACCAAACAACAATAATTGCTCTTCAATTCACTTGACGCCCAAATCTGTTAACACCCCCATTTGATGTGGGTTTACATTGTCCCAAGGCGTTTGGCACCAAACCATTTTAAAAGCTCTGTTATTATGCCAAAGAAGAAACTGACCAAATACAAGAACCAGATGTGTTCCTTGGCACCTGCTGTGTTTGAAAGTAATTTTTTAAATCCAGAACAATCTTATACCAGAACGTAAGACATGAATTACCAGATAAGCGGGTATATTTTTTCATTTTAACTTCATTATCCCAGGTCAGAACAAGATGAATAATTTTATTAATCTTTCCCTGGTGGTTGGCCAGCGCAGACCAACACACAGTGTTGCTAAAAAACATGTTCGCCGGCCTTGCCCGGCACTCCGCTCCTGCACTGATCGCTCCAGAGAAAGATTGATAATCATTCAGTGTTGGTATTTTACTCTTATCCATAACATTATGAAAAACGCCTCCTTTGAGGCTGTGGCGGACTGGAACCATGCCAACGGTTTTTTCCCACTCTTATTCAAAACGAGGTTCGATGTCCGATGAATAAATGTTGTGACGCTAGCCACGGGAACGACGTCTTTAAACGTGAATTTTCACCGGGATTCGAACCCGGGAATTTGCGCCCCACAAGCAACCTAACCGCTAGGCCACGCTCGTCCTTGACCGATAAAGATACAAGAATATTAATTGAATCTTTTCAGGATTATTAAAAACAAAAAAATCACGTTTCAGTTACTTTATTAATAAATTTCGTAAACAAAATAAATAACATACTATGTTTTTTTCCACTCGCTCAAAAAATTGAGTTTATGCCACTTTCTTGTTGAGTGAAAATCTCAAAATGGATTAACTTCATAAAGACACTTAAAGACGTTACTAGAAACAGTTTCATGGCTTTAAAGGCTGCGCCAGAATATTTGAAATATATATAGTTTTGTGTATATACTTAAAAATAGTCCTCTAGAACTAAGATAGTCACCTAACATCGTGATTCCAAAGTTCGAGATAAATCCGATTGTCGTTTTTCACCAGTAAACATTTTGCACAGTATAAGAGTGCCATAGCCCGTGTATAGTATTGCGCGTATTCTCCGCGCGGTTTCATAGCCAGGAGTTACTGAGTTAACTGGGAGTGTGTACCCGGTGAGAGTAGAGTATGTAGTCTGGTTCACACAAAATCCGATCAAGGTGTATAAGTAATTTATAGTCCGGCGTACTCATACTCTGGCTACAACAACGGTGTCAAAGCGATAGAGAGTGCCGGGCGGGAGCCACAGGTCCGGAAAAGCCCCCTCCGATATACTAAACGATAAAGCGTAGAAACTAATGTTGCGTGAATGGTCAGCGGAATCGATGCCCTATTGTTCACGCATTGTTCCCGGACTATGAGATGCCGACTTAATACTTCCCTACCCGAAATGTGGGCGCCCGCGGACTATTATGCCTTTAAACACCGTAAATTTTCTAACAAAGTTGTGATTTTCTATATTAAGGACAAATCGATTTGACTAGTTCTTGCACACCGTAGTGTGATTAGTTATAGTGGACCGCATTATGTTATTCCAAAAAATGATGTGGAAAATTGAGTGCGCCCTCATCGTGAAAGCTCTGATCCCGCCTTTAAAAGTGTTAGCTTCGACATACTGTTTTCTCGTTAGAATAGAATCATAACCGTACCGCAACTCTCCATTTACTTTGGATGAGATAGTTTTATGATCTTGAAGTATCATGAAACGCAAAGGCCTACCAACACCTTGATACTTTGCTTCGAAATTTAAATGTTTATTGACTTCAATAATTAGTTAATGCACAAAGATGCACAATATTGTAAAACATTTCTTTGGATTTGGAGTGTGTATTTTGGTTGCAATTATATTCCTTCTTGCATGATTTTACAGGTACCGGTTTTGTAATAAATTTCAAGCTCCATTGCAATAAATATTTGTATTTTTTTATTATTTATGAAAAGAAACATATTTCCCTAGATATTTAGCCGCGCCTAAAATAGTGTGTGCATATTTCATATACCTGTAGTATATTTCATTATTATGCATAATATTATTTGGTAAAATATAAGATTTGTTTAAAGATTACAGAACTTTAAAGCGGCACTGGCACATTTTCAAAAAATATGAAATTTCTTCGATTTGCTCGCAAATGATACTCTAGGGCATTGGAAGAATACAGATATATTTTACACATAAAAATAACATACCCAAAAGCAGATAGGAGCATTAATAAGAGGCTAAAGAAATCCAGGTAATTTGAAGGCTAACTTTTAAGTTTGCCGTGACTTTAATCAATAAATGTGTCTATTACATGAATATCACAGACTCATACATTGATATTAAAACCACAAAGGTCACAGACCGGACAAATAAGGTGCATGCCGTAAAAATCAACTCTGGTGTGTGTTTTCTTGTGTTACGTGCCATTTCTGCGTCATCTGCTGAATTAATGTCGCCGGCGATATTAATTATCAATTAATTTGGGCTTAATTTCAGGTGAGGGATAATGTATATAAAAGCTTTATAACCATGCAAACTCCTACCGATTTTGAAAAATCTAGAGGGCGCACTTTTTTCTAAAATGTGCCAGTGACACTTTTATGCGTTTTTTAAATGCGGTAGCGATTGAATAATATAATACATAGCACCACCCGGGGCAATATCTGTCGTTGAACAACACTAGATTCTGGATCAAAGTGTCTTCTGAAGCCGGCGTCTCCCGTGACGATTTTGGACAAAGCTGTGACCAGATTACGGCCCACCAGCTAAATCACACTATCCCAACGATGGTTCTTTTTAGATGTAAAACACCATGGTCCATGGTGGCTTTCGTACGGATTTCGGCAGAAGAAGTTTTCAACAACGAGATCTTTTCAGAATAACTTTTCGGAGTAAGTAAACTGATGCGAGTGTGTATTTGAGAGGGACCATCCTCTGACATTGAAGGGCCTCTGTAGTTTTCGGCCAATAGCCCTTTCAGATTGATAGGATTTGATACTATCAAAACCTATCAAATGAAAAATCTATTGAATTGGGACCCGAATTCAATAGGTTTTTGAATAGAGTTTTGATAGAAAAACTATCAAATTTCTAACAAACAGCCAAAAGATTTGATAGATTTTGACAAAGAACACATAAGAATATATATTACAATTATAATCTTGAACCTACCAAAACCCATCAAATTTATTTCACATAGTTTTGATAGAATCTTGTTAGCAATTTAACAAACCCTTATCAAATACTTCTTGCTGGCGGATGGATATTTGTCAGAGGCAATATCCTATCAAATGCTATCAATATATTTGATAGGATTTTCACAGCTTGTGATATCAAAACCTATCAAATATGTTTCGCTGGTGGGCCTGCATTGTACTGGAGCGTTATTCCTATCAAAACACTTCACACATTTTTTGATAGGGTTTGATAGACCCTCATCAAGAAGCCATCAAAACCTATCAAAGACTCTGGTGGTGGCTGCATATCATAGTTGGGAGCTGTTTTCCTATCAAAACAATATCATAAACTATTTGATAGGGTTTGATAGACCCCTCATCAAAGAAAGCTATCAAAACCTATTCAAATACTTCTGCTGGTGGCTGCACCGTAGCTGGAGCGTTATTCATATCAAAACACTTATCAAACATTTATTTGATAGGGTTTTGATAGACCCTCATCAAGAAGCTATCAAAACCTATCAATACTTCTGCTGGTGCTGAATCATGGCTGGAGAGTTACTATTCCTATCAAACACTATTCAAACCATTTTGATAGACCCTCATCAAGAATCTATCGAAACCCTATCAATACTTCTGCTGGTGGCCTGCACCGTAGCTAGAGCGTTATTCCTATCAAAACCCTATCAAACATTATGTGATAGGGTTTGATAGAACCTACTCAAGGAAGCTTATCAAAACCCTATCAAATAATTCTGTGGTGGCTGCATCGTAGCTAGATCGTTATTCCTATCAAACCACTACAAAAATTATAGGGTTTTGAGGGATGAATTTAGTCTTTCGGCCAACATTAAATTCTGTACCTTTAACATGCGGTTTTTGCCGAATCCGGAGCCGGTTGGCAGATACGTATATCTTCCTTCCCCAACCCCCAGGGTTTTGATAGACCCACAGAGCACAGCTAGCTATCAAAAACCCTATACTTTTGCTGGTGGCTGGATACTGCTGAGGATTATTCCTATCAAAAACACTATCAAATATTATTGATCGGGTTGATAGACTATTTCATGCATTGATCAAGTTTACAAAAACCGTATTCAAATATTATTTTTGAATTGCTTATATGCTAAACTCATTCCCAGAATATATGATTTTGATTCATCAGAAAAAACATCATTGAAACAAAGGTCAGAAAGATTTATCACTATATTCAGACAAATGATGGAACTGAAAACCCGTTTAATGTGCAAAATCCCATTGGAATAGGCGTTAAAAAGGATCAGCCTAGAAAATCTGTTCATATATATTTTTTTTCACAAAGAAAGTAGGAAAAACATTGCAGAGATGAAAAACATAAACTACGTCATAGTGTTTGATAAGAGAATGATATCAGTAGCTTCCCACCATTCATTGCTCCCAATTGGTTTATGTTTTCACCTTCATTGGGGGGCGCATGGAGCCGAGGGTACTTATGTGAGTCGTTAGAGTTGAAAAATGGCCTAAAGTGAAAGCACTGATCACAAACCCGCTTTTAAGAATGTTCATCTCTAACAATTCAATGACACCTGTACTAAAAATTTCATGGAATAATGCATTGTGGAAGTACTGATATCTTCTCTTGTGTTGATAGGCGACCAATGGTTAAGTGTTTACCCCTCCCGTAGGGATAGAAAGGTGATTCTTTAACGATCTAAATCCTAGCAAAAAAAAGGGGAATGGTTTACCATGTGGGAGATTGTGACCTAGCGGTTAGGGTACGTGGTTGCCCTGTGGTGCAAATTTACAAACCAAAAATCCCGGGTTTCGAATACGATGGTGGTCACTGCTGGGATTATTCGGGTGCTAAATTTTGGATCTTAATCTATATACGAGCTATTGGTTAAATACAGAATATATTATATCGTCTCTCCAGGTTCACTTGGAACTGGGCAAAAGAATCATGAAAGCATCCAGACCTTCGGAGGGGACGTTAAACCATCGGTCCCGTGTACCATTTTGAGAGTCACAACTGTATACAAGTACATCACATTCAGTGTCCAATTACATGTGTAAACATGACGTTCCTAATCCATCGCAGGTCTCAAAATGCGGGCCATGTTAGGAAGCATCCATATCAGGGATAAGCGGCCCGATCAGCAACTCAGTTGAATAAAACCTGATGACACCACCACAAGCCAATACAATGACTTGTGGATAAGAAGAGAAGATGGTTACCCATGGTACAGGGGGGGAAGGAAGAAGATTATTAAGCAAGTTGTTTTTTTTCAACGTGTTTACTTATGATTTTTAATAGTACAAACAGACAGGACAAAATACTTTGGGGCAACGGGGGCTATTTGAGCAAAATCCTGCCAAAAAAGAAGCCCTCGTAGTGCATTTTACCCCATATGCCAAAATTTATCACGGGGGTATTTTGTGAATGAAAAAAACTGAGGGCTAAATCGCCAAGCCTCATGTATGTTGTGCACTGCTAATAAAATACTAGTTAGTCAAGATAGTTTTTTTCATTATAAACCAAAAAGGGTAAAAAAAATAAAAAGTTGATAATTTTTTATGATTATTAATTATGGAATAATTTTCTCTCATATTTCTTCAAAGATGAGTAAATGAAAAACAACTAAATGTCGAGTAATAAAAATAAACCATGGAGGAATTAATATCATTTTAATATAAATAGTTATACACAATTAAAATTTAGTAAAGGTGAATAATATTAAGAATAAATAGAATAAGGGAGATCACAGAAGATTTTTTAGTTTGATCAGTTGACCACTCAGAAGGAAGAATTTTTGAAAGCAATTTTTGGTTTGGAGTTTTGTGCCCAAAATGTAAATTGTACCTTTGGAGGACAGTCATGTTGAAATGTTATGCATAATAATTTATAATATAACAATCATTATATAATGTCCTAAGGATGCCCTGTTCAATAAGGTATTTTTCTTGACGCCTTGAGAGGTTTTTAGGGGACATAGCCAATTATAGTCCGTGTTGTCGCTACCTCTGTGCAGTTACATCATTGAAACCCACGTCAAGAAATTGCAGGAGTCCTTGTTCACGCAATAAAAAAAGCGCCCATCGATTCAAGTCAGTGAGAGAGATTTATCCTGCGATCAACAAAATCCTCGCGCTGACCCGTTCACTGCACGGATGGTGACATGGGCTGTAGATATTTCAAAAAACGGAATTTACCAAACATATGACCTTCTGTAAGCGTCCTAATGGGGTAATCACAGGAAACTGGTGGGTTGCGCACTTTTCGCATATTTTGGCCTTCGCTAGTATAAAATGCGTGTCACTGGCATTAGGCAAGCATTTGGGAATGTACGCGAGTGTGGTATTTTGGATGCATACATATGTAACATTGTATTTGCCTCCAAAAAAAAAACAAAAAAAAAAACGGTTTTTTTTTTTCACCGATTGTGTTCATTTGACAAGGTCTATTAGTAGGGTTATACTGAGTAATAATCGTTGAAACGATTCAAACAATCCTCGGAAAGAATGTTGTTATGTGCCACCACTATGAATTTGGCCAGCTCCGGCATAACGGAAAATATATAAACTGCATGTTGAAGGAACTCGGGGTTGGTGGCCAGACAGAATAATGAATTCATCCCCAATATCTGCGGCATGTGTGCAACATGCAGTGTGTGTGTGAGGGATGTTGCGTTGGGTGACCACTGCCTGGCCCGGGTGCAAAAGAAACCGAAGGCACCAAAGGCAATTGCCTTCGGTTGCCCCCTCACCACGTTGCCTTGATGACCTAAATTTTTGCCATTCTTGGCCCTATTC
Organism: Ophioderma brevispina; assembly: GCA_023653785.1. NCBI lineage: Eukaryota > Metazoa > Echinodermata > Ophiuroidea > Amphilepidida > Ophiodermatidae > Ophioderma > Ophioderma brevispina. The sequence goes on from JAMKCH010039944.1 coordinate 13,542, forward strand.
ATTAAAATGTAATTGCCTTGATGCCTTTTTACACAACATGAAAAATTGCCTTGATGGAAATTGTGCTTGCCCTTTTTTTAACCATTTTATTTGCACCTGCATGCAGGACTGCGTATAGAAGTGACAGAGAAAGAAAAAAGACCCATTTTTAATATAAGACTTGCGTGTGCTAGGCTTAGCCTAAGCCTTATGCTAATATTAATGGATCAATCAGTATTCTCATAATTCTGTCACCACATCCTCAGCAAACAGTATTGTTTTATGTGAGGCGGCCGAATTATAAGGTTGTGGGGATTTAAACTCTGGTCACCAGTAGCTGATAAAATCATGGGCAAACGCGATATGCCCATTTTGTACTAGCAATCGCTCAGTAATGCTGGTAGCGGTCCAATTACGCTTAATTCAAACAATTTTATGGAATTTATTTTACGGCCAGACGGCCGCTCGCGATAAAGGTCTGTGACTCAAATGAATGAAGAGGGGGGGGATGTGTGGGTGGAGTTGTCATGACTATGACCTCAGGGGACCGAGCGCTAATGCACGTGGATCTCTGCTGAGTGTTGGGTGTCAGCACCAAATAGGAGTCCAATTTCATATAACCATAAATTTCCTTTTTTCATTCGAATGATGCATACACCTCAGGTTCTGATATCTCTCTTTGACAAAAAGACACCGAACCAGGCACGTTTGTTGTGGATCCATTTTTTTCACTTTCAGATTCAAATACATGAACTTTGAATCACTCTTATTACAAGCTCAGGGCTACGGGCAAGGGGGTAGGACCAGGCCAACCTAACAGCAACAGCAAATTCGAAATGACAACATCCGGCGTAATCCGAGTGCTAGTCTCTTTCAAATACTTAAAGACATAGTCAGTGATTTGCTAAATCGGCAAATCAAAAAAAATCATTCAAAAATCAGATTTTTACATGTATGTAACAAGTTAAGGTATCCTAAAATACCAGTGAAAATGATTTTAAGACCAGAAACAAACTAATAAGGACAGAATCAGGAGATTTTATTCTTTACTGTCCGTTCGGACACTTACTAACAGCACGTAATTGAATGGAGAATCGTTACTTGGAACACTGCCGTTTTCTTCCGTTTTCTGATCATTTACAGCTTGAGGAAAAGGTAACTATGGAATCTACAACTTATCCTTCACTTTGAAGCTATTCCCTGCACATTTCCAAATATTTTTCAAATCACTGATGTATCTTTAATGGACACCCCCGGGGCCCACTCGGGTTTTTTGTATTTATTACTATTATTATTTTTTTTGTAATGCCAATAACGTTAACTATAAAACTATGGAGATAAGGTTAAAATAATTCATAAATTATATCTACTGGAATTTATAATAATAATTAGGAATAAAGTTTACAAAAAAACTAACGGAATGCAAATAAAAATCAGAAGAAATAACATTTTCCGCATACGTGGTTAAAAGACGAAGTAAAATAGGGTTGACTGAATGTACATGTTATGTTAAAAAGCTGAAAATATTTCTAAGTCCAAATTGATTAGAAATTTGATAGTAATTTACAGTGTATGTTTCATAAGTCCAATTTGATAGAAATTTTTTTTTAAAAATATGCTGTTATTGTAAAATTAACTAAGTCCAATTTGATAGAAGTTTGAAGGAATATATCTTAGTAAAACTCTAAGTCCAATTTGATAGAAATATTTGATCGGAAACATATCATTGTTAAAATTACTAAGTCAAATTTGATAGAAATTTGTCGGAAATAGGAAATATATCACTGGAAAATTACTAAGTTCAATGTAATAGAAATTTAATAGCAAAAGGGCAAAGATTTGAGAGCTATTTGATAGTTATCGATATTGAGAGATATTGGATAAGCGATTTAAAGATCTAAGTCCTATTGATAGATATTGATAGAATGTGATAGAAATTTATACTAGCAAATTTATATCAAAAACCTGGTTGATGATAGGGATTGATATATCCAAACTCTATCAAATTGCAATTTGATAGAGTTTTCATGCACATTTGCTATTACATTTGATAGAAAACAATTTCTGTCAGGGAGTCCACGATAGTCTTGACCAAGTGGTTCTTCGTAACATTCGGCGATTGATGTTGAAAAACCCGTTTAACTTTTAGTGAGGAGACTATTACTATTGTTTTATTCTTTATTAAGTTGTATTATACCTATAATGAAAGAGTCCCAAAAATCACTATAAAGAGGAAAATTGTAATTAGGACCGGGTAAATTTGTTCTGGTTTTAAAGGATTAAAAATGGTATTTTTTGACTTAGTTTTAGTTCTGACTGTTAGTTACACGGAGTATAGCCCAATTACGGTGCAAGGTCATCTGGTGAAAAAAATAACCAATGCTCAGATTTCGTTTGTGAAACCAGTGTCTCATGTCATTTATTGGCAGTACATCCATGTATTGTCTTGTTAGAAAGATTTAAAAAATTAATTTTTATCTTGCGTTGACGACCGTTAGTTACACCACCGTATTACCCCCTATATTGCGGAAAAAAATTCCCCACCCCCCAGGATCAAGGTCATATCATCCTGGTGTCAAAATTAACACAATGCTCAGATTTTGGTTAGAAAATGGGTATTTCGTTAATTTTATTTCATTTTATTCAGTACTTAAAACAGCACACTTAAAATATGAGGGCAATAGCCCAAATTCATATGCCTATTGCCATAATAGATATAAAGAAGCTTAAAACAATGCATACACATAACAGGGAAAAAATTGTAAAAGGTGTGTTGTTTATAGCGCTATGAACAATGGCACCACGATAGGACCACCAAAGCTTTTAATAAACAAAAATAAATAATTCCATTGGGTCCCTAAACACAACAAATTTTTTTTTTTTAAAAAATTGGGGGGCAGCTAGCACAGAAGCAGATATATCTCAACCGGAACTAAATTCAACATTATTAGATCCAAAAATTCAAAAACAGACACCAAAATCCAGCCTAATGTGTATCTGGTGGGCGGATTTAGCTCAGGGCCGGACTTTGCTCTGGCAAGATGTTTTTTGACTGAGGTTTTGAATGTTGAAAATTTATTTGCTCTTAGATGTACTATAGCAAAAAAAGTTTTTCAATGAAGATATAGCAGTAAAGCAAAAACGTGTTGCTAGCATACTCTAGGAAAAAACATAATTAAAATGACTACCCCTGGTACTGTATGTGAACTGAGAAGACCCGAAACAACTGTGTATTTGTAAGTATGGAGCTGTACATGATTTTTTTAACAAAAGCATGATTGATACTAGTGTTTGTAGTATGCCTTGTTAAAATTAGATTCACCTCGTCTTACCAAGGGGGGGGGGGGGGGGGGGGGGGGCCGTGGGGAGGGTGGTTACCACACCCCCCCCTATCGTGAACTTCGCTCCCGTGCGCTAAAATGCTAAAAAATTTCGTAAAAAAGCTTCTAGGTTAATCGTTCTTTCATCCTTTCCGGGCATTTTTAGCGAAAAAAAAAAATGTGAGGTAGCACCCTTCACGGGGTTAGAGGGTTATGCGTCAAAGTCGAAGGGTAGGGGGGGTGGTGCCACCCCAGGATATTTTAGGTTGCATTTTGAAAATATATGAACAATATGGCTCTACAACTCTATATTTATGTAAAAAAACTAGCCAAATGCCTATCATTTAGAACCTGAAAACCGATATGAAAATCGCTATTCTGCGATTTTTATGAGCAAAATTGGATTTTCGCCTATTTTCGTCGAAAATGGCCATTGGCCGACTCGCGGACTTGATGGACGTCATTGTGACGCCATACTAGGTATTGGTACTTGTTTTGGTATCACCTGAAAGAGGCAGGACCAGAGCTATCCATTGGTATCAAAATCATAAGCATCCAGGGTGCTTATAACAAATTCTCGAGGGGGTGGGTAAACCACCCCCAACCCCCATTGGTAAACCGTTTACAAAAAAAGGCGTGGTAAGACGAGAGTTAAGATGGAAACATACACAATCCGGTTTGAACATTCAAACACCTCACTGGCAACCAAGCTGGGGTGCATCATGCTTGAATTCCCCCAATGTGCAGATTAAGTGTATCTTTTGAATTATACTTAATCCAGGAGTGCAATGGTTTTGGGTGTGGGGTGTATAATAATGATAATAGTGCTGTTTTGATATTAGAGTGTTCGGTGCGCATGGCTACAGAGCGCAGAGCGCTGTAGCAATGAGAGGTATGTCAAGGGTATTATGTTAGATAAGAGAATTAACTTTTGCAGGGGAAGTTTCTGGGTAGTTTGAGGTTGCAAAGGTTATATTTAACAGAAGCATGATTGATGTGAACTTCAATTTTTTTTTAATTTATCATGATATTACTAAGATCTTTGAACAAAGGTTTAAGAGATGATTTTTAATGTCAAGACCGAGACTGCCCTGTAAATGCACTTAGCAGTTTCACAAATTACCGTTTGGAAATCCCCAATGCCCAAATCGAGCCAATCGTGTCCTACCCCCCTGTACAGGAACCGCGTGGTATAGTCTCACATCTGATCGAGTACGCTGTGACAACAGAGATACAGAAATGCTTGCGCTTGCCCGTTTGTAGTTATAAACGGTAAGAGATGAATAGTTTGGTTGTTCACGGGTCAGGTCCAGGTCACGTTTTGTCAGGTATCAGATATCAGGTTGCTCTTCGGGGGCGACCGATATTATATAAATCCGAACTATGTTAAATCAAGGTTCTGTACATGACCCTTCTCTGCCCAAAGTTGCTATTATTTTTTTCCAAAGACACCGTGTTCTGTCTAAAACAGTACAAAATTTACCTTTGCCCTTATGAATCAAACGAGTACGATGACGATAATCGGTTTGTTTTTTCAAATGAGGGATACGTACGGTATTTTTACCTGAATGGGTCCCCCGAAGCAAAAAATAAACCAAATACAATGCCCTCGCGTGACGTCATCAAATCTTTATTTTTTCCAAAAAATTGGCTGTTATCCCATAAATCAAATTCCTTTTAAAGATTCCACATCTGTATTGGTTCTTTAATAATTAATATTAACTGTCCCCGCATGAATGTGAAAAAGATGGGGTCCCAAAGTCTAAAAATGAATACAAAGTCAGACGGCTAAATACCATTACCGTGGCTGAATGATGAGCATCGGACCCCGTGTTAGTCTTAGCAGGCCTACAGCCACTTGCAGCGCGGATGCGGGGGTTATGCGTCATAGCGTGGGTACAGACGACAAAAGATTGGGTAGGTTTGGGTTGGAGGGCCCCACAGTAATGGCGGATCAATTCTGACCATCATTTGGTGGTCGGATTTGTCTATATATACTATGCAGGTACTTATAAAGCGCTTTTACAAAGACAAACCAAGTATTAACAGTCCTTAAAGATGAGTTTGCAGCACGGTTCTGTAGCGTTGAAGTTATTTAAAGGGACATAATGGCATGAAAAAAATCAGCATACTGAAAAGGACCTTACTTAATATACTTCCACGCGTTGAAAAAATTTGATGTCTACATTCGTAAAATACAGTAAAACAGAAGAGTTCCGGGGGGAGGAGACAGTTTGTGGCAATTTCTGGAACAAGGATGCTGACATTACTGCCAGCATTTACAAACTTGAAAAGAATGTTGTCATCAGCTCACAGACCATTGATCTTGTATATGTGCTAATTCCGGCTAATCCATCTTTCACTTGCCAGATCCATATCTTACTACAGACTCATGAGTACAATGTTTAAATCCCAGTCTGAATGGCTTTTGAATTGTGTCGCAAAAACATGCTAGATACAATCAATTCTGTCATGTGATTTTTTACACCACTGCTTTTCTGTTCCAGAAATTGCAGAAAACTGCCACCTCCCCCCCCCCCCCCCCCCCCCCCCCGGAACTCTTGCCTGTTTTTACTGTTTTTAAAGAATGTAAACATCTAAAATTGTGGAAGTGATTTTCAGTACGGTACTTTCATTATGTCATTTTTTTAATGCCATTATGTCCCTTAAGTATTTCGATGTTAATTCATGATGAAACAGGGGGGGTAGGACATGCACAACCTAAACAGCAACAGCAAAATTTAAAAACGGGCATCAACTTCCGGGTGCTAATATTTTCAAGACTTAACGTAGGAGGGCGCTTTAAGCATATCGAACGGTTACACACAGACTGACTAAAGACTAGGCCTGGTCACGAATACTTAAATCTAATGACCGTTATGGAAAATTACACTATTTGCAGCGGGGTAATCCACTACCCCGAGGATTTTGACGTCAATATTTTTCTTAATGATAGTAATATTACAAAAAGATTTTTGAACAAAGGTTTAAGGTGATTTTTTAATGTCAACTGGACCGCGACCTGCCATAGTAAATGCACGTAGCAGTTCCACCAAATTTACCGTTTGGAAATCCCATGCCCAAATCGATCGAGAAGATAGTGTCCTGCCCCCCCCCCCCCCCCCTTCATGCAAAGGAGGAGTTAAGGGAGGGGTATGGGGTCTGAAGCAGTGAAATTTGAAGTGGATTTTCTTAATTTTACTAAATAGTGGTATATACATGTACACATTCAATTGTAGCCCTTATCACAAAGTTTTAAAATCCCATGTCAATTTGCTCTGGTTGCCATGGAAACCACGTCAGCCCTCTGATGGCTACAACACTAGAACGAACGTAACTATATCATAAACCGATAAATGGACGAACGAAACTTGGGTGGCCTGTGAGGTGTTAATACGCAGTGAAACATGAAGCCGGATTTTTTTACCGTTGCCATGGGGCAAACCGGCCAATTCCGAACAATCAAAAATTGCCATTATGGCGTGATTGCATTTTGGAATCACAAATTTTGAAAACGGGCTTTCATGGTTCACTAGACCATATGTGCTCCAATATGTGATGCCAAAGTTCATGGCATGTGCATAACATAACGTTCTCTAGTTACGTTCGTTTTCGTCTTTAGGAACCCAAAGTTAAACATATTCGTCGCAAAATTGTGAAAAAAATTTAAGAGACGATTTCAACTGATTTTGGTAGGGAAAGGTGTAAAATACCAAAAAAGTGAGTTAATCGTAGGGGGTGGGGGGGAATTGGTTTTTCGAGAGTTCCAAAGGTCAATTCACAGGGTTCAAATTTTGAAATTGATCCAATCATGTTGAAAAGTATACCAAGTTAATAGGTTAATCATAAGGATTCCAAAAAGTTATAGTATACATATTGACTGCTTGAGGGGCATGGTTGAAACTATGGCCCAAGGTTGATATCGAAACCATACTATGCCCCGACTCGTAAGTCGAGGGGCATAGTATGGTTTCGAGATCACGAGGAGGGCCGAGAGTTTCAACCATGTACCGAATAAAAAAGCCGGAAATTTTGTTTTATATACCGAATATATAGATTCTTGTATCTGATTGTTTAAAAGAACATTCTAACCAAGATTCTTTAAACATAGGCCAATATGTGTAGGGCCATAGTTTAAGTAACAACAATTTCGTGTAACTTACCGATAGTTCTAGGATCCAACTTCTAAGTGTTCCAATTAAACATCCAAAATTATAAACAGCAAACGCGACAGTAACAAGGTAAATTCCAAAAGTTCCACTTATTCAATTCCATGTCAAATTTTAAAAAGTCTGCATATGTCTCGTAGTTCTTTCTGCCACGATTGCAAAAGTACAGCGTACTAATCCAGGAACACCTTGTCCTGTAGACCTGGTGGATCATCAAATCCAGCGCACTCTTAATTAATCCATGTCTTCTGGCGATATGGGATCTTTGTGGGCTTTACAAAACCCTTACCAAGCCCTGGACCTGCTGTGTCAGGGTGCTGAGAAAACATTTCGAAAACTAGTTGAAGAATTAGCAAAATTTCGACCTATTTATATCAAACTTTCCTTGTGTTGAGGAAGATGACGTCTGGAGTCCAAAAAACAGATCGCCCTCATCGACTTTTGGCTATACAAAGTACCATTTCTGTCGGCAAGATGAGTAGCAATTCATCGAACATCCGAATCGGCCAACCCATTTCCAGGGCCTGCAGATTGGTCGTCACCGCTGTCAAATAATCCTCGAATAATCTTCACGGCGTATGTTACCTGCCGTTTTTATTAGCACTTCAGATGCGTTCTTGATTCATTTAACCCTTCGTCGTCTACACGCTCAAAGCGTGCCTGGATTCAGCCATGTTCGTTGCCGTGTTCGGTGTTGTTTGTACCGACTTCTGGACCAGCACTGTGTGGTAAATGTGAAACCAAAATTCCAAAAGGCGATCGTCTGCTTCACACACGAAATGTGACCCAGGCGAGTTTGCGCTGTATTTCATCTCTTACACCAGCTTCAATATGTACACTCGTAATACGGATGGATAGTCCGTACGCGGCAGTCTCTATGCTGGGAATAGTGTCCCGGGCATATTCATGAATGAGTGCCCGCGCTCCAAGGCATAGTTCATTTTTGGATTCAATTCTTGAAGCTGTTGAATTTATGCCTCCAATTTTAACCAATCAGATGAAGGAATCTATATATGAGGTATATACTTTGTATTATATACGTATTCATATATTTCTGTTCCATGAGTGGTTATAGGACCAACATGATCACAATATTAACAACAATTCTGCAGAAAAAAGACTATTTACGGCTCACAAAAGAACTATTTACGGCTCTAAAAAGAACTATTTACGGATTCCAAAAAAGACTATTTACGGCTTCCCATTTAGCCACAATGTCAGCATGTGTAGCATGATCATCAAAACAAATTGTCAACATGGGTACACGCGAAAATGCAGTGAGTGGCAGTACGGCTACAAATCAGCAAAGAAGATTCCAGCTGTTTAAGTTGATCAAGAAATGACATGAAAGTGTGAACACTAAAAAGCAGATTTAGAAATGACTGTCCATGTTTGATGGGTTTAGTCTGTAAGTAGGGGACGACAACACTGCAATATTGACTGACGGCATGGGTCATGTTGGTAGGCTTAGCTAGGCTAGGCTAAATCTCCATTTTACCCCATTGTTTTATAAAACTCTTTTAACAACAATGAACAATATATATGAATGACGTATATAAAACAAATATATACTGCCTTGATTCGAGCCTCCTGTTCAAACTATGGTCCCTCGGTGACTGCAATAGTCTCTCATGTCAGTATATATTTGTATACTATCTGCGGCCGAAAGTTTTGGAGTTATAGCTAAAAACGGCAAAAATCAATAAAAAACGATCATTTTCAGTTGTACAGGGGTCAAATTTTAAAATTACTCCGATTTGGATAAAAAATGGTGCAAATTATAGATGGAGCTCATAGGATAAAAATAAGGAATAGTTTTGACTGTCTTAAATGCTTAGTTCCCATTGTAGGGGGCACCAAAGGTCAACGTCCATTGCATTCAATGGGGCTTGACCTTGTTTCCCCCCTACTTCAGTAAGTAAGCCTTTAAGACACTCAAAACTATTCCTTATTTTTATCCTATGAGCTCCATCTATAATGTGCACCATTTTTTGTCCAAATCGGAGTAATTTTTAAATTTGACCCCTGTACAACTGAAAATGATCGTTTTTATTGATTTTTGCTGTTTTTAGCCTATAACTCCAAAACTTTCGGTCGCAGATAGTACAAACTATACCTTTTTGGAATCCTTATGATTAAACTATTAACTTGTTATACTTTTCAACGTGATTGGATCAATTTCAAATTTGACCCCTGTTATTAACCTTGACTCCCGAAAAACCAGTTTCCCCACCCCCTACGATAACTCACTTTTTTTGGTAAATGTTGACACCCATACCTACCAAAATCAGTTGAAATCAGCTTCTTTAAAAAATTTTCACAGATGAAACTTACATTAGGGATACTATTTTGGTTGTTTGCATATTTTAACGAAACGAGTTATAGACCTCGAAACATTTAGACAAAATTGAGGGCGCTTTTGATGTGAAATATGGATTTTGTTTTTAAATTTCATTTTATACTGAATTATCATAATTATTAATGAAAGAATCACTGAAATCGGTGCATCCATTGTCCTGTAATTAATTGTTTAAATAATTTTCTTAAATATCGCAGGATGAGAAAACAATAAAATACATTAAAATAATCACTTACCCAGTACATTTAATTACTTTAAATTATGGACAAAATAATATAAGTATTTATTTACTTCGACTTAGGCAAAATAAATGCGTTAAATTGCGTATAAATAATATCTTTTAAAATATCTTAAATATAACCCATTTAAATTTTTCACATGATAAAGTATAGGAGACTTTGAATTTTTGGCAAATTTCGCGTACACTGCTTCACTTTGATCAGCCATATTGCATTATCTCATTTTCGTAAAATGGAACAATTATTTACCAAATGCAGACCCCATACCCCCCCCCTTAATTGGCATAATCAAACTTATATGTTACTATGCGGCGAACGGCGTCTTGACAACCAGATTCGTCCAGAAACATACGGATGTGTGACAAGTTACGAAGATGGACTCCACTATGTTACGAAGTTGGGAACCATGATGAACAAGCATAGTCATAATGAAAATTGTTACCTCAAACCACATGTTTATACACAACATGTATAATATAACATTGGCGTCTGCTCTATTTAGCCCATATAGGGACATTCTTCTACCATTATTTTGGCAATTTTGTATCTGTTATTCTGCAAAATGCCAGTGTTATTCGGGATAATTTGACACACTTTACTCGATTATTCCACATACCATTAAGAGGCCACAAATTAGGTGATAAACTATGAGATTAATTTAATGAGATCACTTAATCATATCCCATATTACAATTGACGAGGAATTAAGACTACATGTACAGATCGCGATGTTTCATTATTTTACCAGCATCATTTAGGATAATTTGACACAATGTATGATGGGATATTGGATTTGATCCCTTGATTCTCTAGTCCACAATGCAAGTTGAAACCATCTCGCAAAACAGGTAACATTCGGGTCCAATACAAAAACAACTTATATATCCTTCTTCAGTATAACACATGTAAAATGTTCCCTGTTATAACTCATCCTCAGACGCCTTCAGATCATATTTTATTACTCATTTTACGTTTTCTCAATGTGATACCACCATTTAGTAACATGGGATATTCCACAGTGGCAAGTTTGTAGATGTACTTCATTTTCTTGAAATAACTTGCCTCAGAAGTCGTCCAAAAATCCACCTCTTTCCTCCAAAAAACACGTTTATTCCATTAAGGTTTCCGAATTCATAAGTGTGTAAGAAAAAAGTTTGTCAGATGGGTCAGGTTACAAAAACACCCCAGATTATGACAGTTAAAATGCCATGATACGATATGCGTGAAATCCGTAAATATAGGCATTCTAGTTTTCAAGTACAAACAGACACCACCTTACACACAGGTGGAACCTGCTAGTGAATGCAATTTGCCACGTGGCCCGCCATGTGCAGAAGCCAATTTCAGAATTACAGCACAATTCCCAAGCATTCGAAGGCGTGTGACACGCTTAGCATTATATATAGTACATGCCGCCTGCGATTTCTGGATTCCAGGAGGACCAATATTTTTAAACCTCCTTCCCAGTATCTTTACAACCATACAGCTTGACTTGAAATGTTCAAGTTTCCAGCCGCATAAAATATCGTAATGCGGTTTTGTGGAGAGGGAAACTGACTGATATTACTTTGTCAGTTCTTATCTGTAATAAACTCTGTGAAAAACTGACCATGAATAAACCAATGGGATAAATGTATGACATGGCACTGCAAACATAGCATCATTAGCAACTTTAGCCTGTGCGCCGCTACTCCAGTACTACTACTTCGAGTTGTTACACATAGCGTTCGAGGCGTAATGCCGTCCATATCTCACGAGGTGATTAACATAAGAAGTTCGATACAATACAATACAAATGCATTTGATATAGAGCCTTATCAAAACAAGGTAAAGCGCTTACAAAATAATAGAGAGTAATACTATTTAGCCTAAAACATAGTAAAACAATAGGTATTGTAAAAGATGAACATGAGATACTTACTTAACATCAAACTATAAAATAAAAAAGAAAAAGCTGCACAATTAAATATCATGTGACGCCAATAAAAAAAAAAAAACTAAAATTAAGCACACGATCAACTCAGGAAATAGATGAAATTTTAGAGCTTTCTTACTTAAAAGTAACAATGAACTTGGAGTGGCAAAGTGGCAAACAGAGATAGGCAAAGAGTTTCCATAGGCTAGGGGCAGCTTGCTGATGAAAGACCTGTCACCCAATGACTTTTTGTGCGGGAGGGGAAGGAACCAGTGAGGAGCGTCTTGTCATCTGGAGATCGCAATCCTGGCCTACCAGGAAGGGAAATTATTGTTACAACGAGAGGTATTCGGACAAGTCAGATGGCCAATGTCCGGAAATGCCCTTGTATGTAAGAAGCATAAGCTTAAAGAAACGCGCTCACTAATTCGGTAGCCAATGGAGCTCTGTAAGGAGTGGTGTGGCTGGTTTCCTTCTATCAGATTCTGAACACCAGGCTGGCTGCTCTATTCTGCAAAAATCTGAAGTTTACTCCGATCTTGGCAGACATTCCATACAAAAGTGAATCGGCATAGTCATTGTGAGATAAAATCAGTGAAAGGACGAGGATGATGAAACTCTCAAATGTGATAAAGCTGCGGATCCGGTGTAAATATTGCGAAGGTGGAATTTAACAGACTTAATGATGACCTTTCAGTCATAGACATTGTTTGATCAAACAGACACCAAGGTTTAATTGGCCGAGGGAATGGGGAACATCCACTGTCCCGAACCTGATGGTAATATTCTGAGGCGATTTTTGTAATAGGATGAACATGACGATGAAAAAATTCGGTTCTTTTTCATCATTCATTTGAGAACTGGGAATATCGCTAACATCCCTAGAGGGGGAAATCTAACATCACCGCAAAAAAAAAAAAAATTAAACAAATCGAAAAAACACAAAAAATAATCGCAAAAAAAAAAAAACCTAAAGGATTAAACAGGAGGTTGTGGTTCTAAATCTTAAAATATTATTAGTTATTTTTGATTGAATACACAAAAATAATATACGAGTATTGCTTTTTTTTTTTTTTTAAAATCCATTTTAACATATTCACCTTTAAGCACCCCTGAACTTGAGCCTGTTCATTTTAAGGAATCTAGCTAAATAAGGAAGATCCTTTGTTGTTACTTCTCAGATATACTTACCATCGCATTCGTCTGTATAGAATTTCAACTTCAAATAGGAGTCGAACATTCAACTATTGGTTAATTCGATACTGCGACGTATTGTCCCCGCAAGACGCACGTTATTGCGACTATTTGATTCTAAGGTTTGTATGGTACTCTTCACAAACCGAGTTTCCTTGTAGGGTCATTTCCCACCCGCACAATGCTCCTTCGAGACGTTCACCTAATGTGTAGCTGACTAACAGAATGACTCGTGATAGTTTGTTCTGTGTAATTACCGAATAACATGGCAGAACGGAAGAAACATAGAAGAGTTTCCGCAGTGTTTCACATGTGTGACTTAATTCTTTTATTAATGCACTTTCTTTTCGAGAGAAAATTGATGTAAGCATCAGTGTAGTGGAGTTCTGTTCGGACCAGCAGCGGTCTATCTATTATGGCTAAATGATCTGGGGAACCACAGTTATTAATCAGCAGAAAAGACATTGCTACAAAGTATCCTGCAAATAGAAAGTTTTGACTTTTCAACCAAAACCTCACATCTGTCCTTGTCATGTATTAGTTTCCAGATCAGCTTTAGTAAATCCATTGGCTTCGGATAAAGATCTTTGTTTTGAATAAGGTATTCAAATAGTGTTGCAATTTTTTTTCTTTGTCCCCACCGCCCATACAAGGCACTTACTAGTTACTGTGTAAGCATATTCTTTTTGTTTTGTAAAGACGCCATTTCAATGAGTTTGTAAAATCCAATATCATATCTCTACAATACAATCAACTTTAACTTAGCATGGATTAAGACCAATTTACCACTACAAACGATACCTTTTTAATCCTTGTATCACGACGAACACTTTGGTTACCCTTTTTATAGCAATCCAACATTTTTCACCATTTGGGTGACCTTATATTATGAAACTGAACTCCCGCCCTACACTTTTCACGAGGGCACCCCGCTAAATTTGTTCATTACCTTAATAGAAGACACCATGCACTGAAGAAATGATTCTCTACTCTCAGGTCACGGAATAACTCCAAATGCCCAACTATATACCAACCTACCCTTCCTATTTGGCAGGTATGTCGTCAGTTGGGATAAATCCCTGAGGATATGAAGCTCCCCAATGACTATGTGTTTCTACTGCGGTCAGGTAATAACCGTTCCTCCCTTTTCTAAAATTGAAAAAAAGTTGGCGTAAACTGAAACCAGAGCGTTTGAAAATTCTCCCGACTGGAATATACCGAAAGGCATTGTTGGGAAAATGGATGAGGCCGTAGCGATTGGGTGTTCACTTTTCCGTATTTGCCAGCACCGAAGTAACCGACAAAGACGTTCAATTTTCTTTTCCCTCGCTAGGTCTATTATAGGTTCAAGACCCAATTACGATACATAATTCAAAACAAAAACCATATTAACGGACCCTCTGCGGCAAAATCTCCATAAAACAAACCCTTCGCTTTAGTGTCATTTGCATTTCATTCCGTTTTGACTTGACTGATACCGTTTATCTCTCGCGCAGTTTAGATAATATCCTTCGCAGTCTTTGACACAGACGACACAACTTCCGGACCGCAGTAATGTGTGTTTAACTAAGGGGTTCCCAAAAAGTAATTCCCCCTAAACTTCAGGGACATTTTGTTGCATACTTCACTTAGGGAACTGGATGTTTAGGAAAATGTCAAAAATTTTTAAAATAGGGGGGAAACATTTGGATCTGCCACAAGCGTCGCCTGCTTTTCAAACAACACTTTGCATCAACACACGCTCCTTTTTGCCGTATTCAAAGATCTAAAGTCAAGAAAGTATCAATTAACAACAACGACTTCATTCTTTATATTCATTGCAGTCTGAAGTAAATAAGCTTAAAACATGAACGCACAGGCAAACAAATGAACAAACAAGACAAACATGCAGACAAACAAACAATGAGATGAGATTTGAGTAAGCAACATGATTCGAAATGTGAAACAGATCGACACATAAAGGAGAACTGGCTCAACGCGGCATGGAACCACATTCATCACCAGGCTAGTGCAGATGGAGGAAACATTGACTATTGAGTCTCACCCTGAATAATAATAATAATAATAATAATAATGTCGATTTATAACGCGCACATATCCACCCTGCGAAAAAAAAAAAAAAAAAAAAAAAAAAAAAAAAAAAAAAAAAAAAAAAAAAAAAAAAAAAAAAAAAAAAAAAAAAAAAAAAAAAAAAAAAAAAAAAAAAAAAAAAAAAAAAAAAAAAAAAAAAAAAAAAAAAAAAAAAAAAAAAAAAAAAAAGGTGAACGAAGCAATTGAGACTAAGTATCTTGCCCAGGGACACAAACACGTTGACTTCAGCGGGGCTCGAACTCACGAACTTAGGATCATGAGTCCTGCGCTTATCCGTTGCGCCACACGTGCTCTTATAATGACAAAACAATTAAGCTTATGACAAAACAATTAAGCTTATTTTGATTTGAAACAGGCATTCAAACAATAACTGCTTTCTTTCATAAAAAAGAGCAATATGCAAAGAAAATTACTATTTATTCTTACTATTATTCTTTATTTTCCTGCATGTTTGTCTTGTTTGTTTATTTATTTGCCCATGCGTCAATGTCTTAAGCTTATTTACCTCAGATCGCAATGAATATGGAAATGAAATCGTTGTTGTAAATTGTTCATTTCTTACTTTAGATCTTTGAATACGGTAAAGTGCCACTTTTTCTGACAACGTCATTTTTGGAAAAAGGGAGTGTGTGTGTTGATGCCAAAGTGTTGTTTGAAAAGCAACGACTTTTGTGGCAGAGCCAAAGGTTTCCTCTCTTCAAAAACTTTTAAAATTTTCCAATCACCCAGTTCTAAGCGAAGTTATGCAACGAAATGTCCTTGAATTTTAGGGGGGAACTTATTGTGCCTCGGCTAGTGTGTCACAACTTTGTGCACAAACTACATCTTCATAACGCATGTTACATAAGTGGCGTATTCAGTTTGCTTACTATATTTCCTCATGATGTTAGCAATTTATTTTTCTATGTAACACAGGAAACCCAAAAATTCGAAACTGTAAATTAGCTGTTACTATTCCAAAATGGCAAATTTGTAAAATGTAGAAAGAAAAACAATCGGAAACGCCTGGATAGGACTACGTTTGTCCTAAAACTACTCCTACAAAAAATTAATGATAACAAGCCAAAGTGGATTTTCTCGGGATATTCTTTGAGGTATGTTCCGGTGCAGTTTGTGGGCATTAAAGGCTGCACCAGAATTTCGAAAGGCTTAATTCCAAAGTTCGAGATAAATCGGATTTTGTCTGTTTTCATGCAGTATAACATGACGAGTGCCATAAGGGAATCGTGTATACAACATTCCGGATCCGGAATTTTATAACAATATTGGGATTAGGACACACATTTATTAGTAATGGACACTAAGCATTAAGTATTATGCAAATAAGAAACACAAGGTTGTCTTGAAAAGAGTGCGCCCTTATCGGGAAATCTCTGAGTCAGTTTCAGTTTCTTCTATCGTTGTACTTTTTTGGCTCAAAACGGAACGTTATTTCATGTTGACCAGAACGTTTAAGCTAAAACGTTAAGTAAAGGCATAGTGTCGAATGCTTAATGTCCAAAGTTCGAGATAAATCTGATTTTCGCGTTTTCATGCAGTAAACATTTACAGTGCCATAGGGTACGTGTATAACAAAACAGCACGGATGGGAGTTCGAGAATGATAATAAAGTTGTGATTTAGGAAACATTGATTATTATTATGGACAAGCATTTTAAGTATTAACACAGGTGTCTGTGTTTAGTCGCCAGCTGCGGTCAGGAAAGCCTTGTTCAGAGGGTACTGCCCGTTTTTTTATGTATCTAAGGAATTTTTTTCGTTGATTGCGAACTTCCTTCGCGGAGGTTGCGTTTTCCATATATGATGTCGTTTATGAGTGATTTGAATATACACCTGGCACAAAAAAAGTATATCGGCATGTTTTTCGATCAGTAGTGTGCCAAAAGTCAGACATTTTGAAAAGTTTTCGAAATACCTTTTGTGGCCTATGTCCTTTCTCCCTTTTATTTAATACATGGCTTGTAAAATAACGTGGAAGATAATGGCTGAGATGGAACGCCTGAAAGACGTAAGCCCCCAAAACCAAAAGTTGCAGAGTTTTTGAAATTTTGAAATTGGGTTGTATTGGGGTACTCATACGGTTTGGCAATAGTTTTCCAAGAGGGGGACCAATCAAAGTCGTCCTCATTGTAGGTAATACACAATAGCCAAACATGCCCGATTATACTAGAGGGGTCAAGCTAGAAAGGCGCCCAATATGCCAAAATTGTCGTTAATCATAGTCTGGTGTGGTTTTGCGTTTTTGTTGGTAGTGGGCCATTGTGCACTTCATCGGTGATCGCCCCGGTGATCGCTCTGTTTCAGTGACCGGTGTGAAAGTAATTCATAGTCCGGGCTCCATAGCTGACAACGGAATAAAGCGTGAAGCTAATGTTGCGTGAATAGTCAACAGAATCGATTGCCATATGTTCACCTATGTTCCCGGATGTGGGCCGGAGTGACTATCTCTCATGCCACACTGTCCTGTTTCAGTGATCACTCCCGTTTACTCAGCTCGCGGGAGACCGCGTCGAAGCGTGGGCCTCCCACACTAGTTACTAGTAACATAATAGCAAGACACTCGTTTGTCCTCTTTCAAAGCCCGGTGGCATTTCTTATGTTCATAGAGTAGCAACCTTTAATAAGTATTGACATTTTATGTAAGACAGTGGATTCGGGTCAATATAGTAATAAAAAAAAAATTATACTCAGGAACTGGCAACAATACCTTAACATTGTATGCGGTTCCAGGCATACAGTGCAAGATACATCGTACTGCACAATGTCACGTGTTTGTCCATGGACCAGTCTAGCCATAATGAGTCACGCAGACCCCCCCACCCACCCCCCCCCCCCCATGGGCCCACCATTTACGTATCGTCTCGACACACAGCGCCGCCCATTGATGAATTTTGGCAAACCTTGGCAAATCTTCACTTGCCCTAGGGAGTTTATTAACCACTTCATTATCGGCTGAGCGTACTGCCGGTCCCCGGTAAGTAACGGGGTATAACCTGTTTTCTAAAATTGAAAGCGAAAATTGAAACGCAGCGTTTTGAAAATTCTCAAGACTGACATAATACCGAAAGGGGCCATGTTGGGAAAAGGGATGCGGCCCGTAGCGATTGCTTGTCAACTTTTCCGTGTTAGCGAGCACCGAAGTCCCGACACAAACGTTCAATTTTTCTTGCTAGGTTTATAGGTTAGACGCCAATTACGATACATAGGCCTATTGGGGAAAACAAAACATAGTACTGGACCCTCTGATGCAAAAATCTCCATTTATCCCCTTCGTATTTCCGAGATATTTGAGATTTAGTTTTCATTTGCCTGCCTTCGCCATGGCGGACTGATAACGTTTAATCTCTCGCTGCAGTACTAATTTAGATAATATCTTTGTTGCAGTCTGTGACACAGACTACTTATTTCCCGACCGCCCTAGGCTGAGGGTGGGAAACTGGTCAGATAGCGTCATTGGTATTTTTTGTACATTGCGGTACACTGGAGATTGCGCCAAAAATACTCTATCGTAACCATTAAGCACCAAAATATTCCTAACTAAATGTCTAGTTAGCGGCATAGTTTAGGAATAGGTTATTTTTGGAAAAAGACGAAAAAAAAACGTGAAAAATAGATAACATACAAGACATTTTCTACCCTCTTCAGCTGGCTCAATTATCGATTGATGATATCAAAGTCATGCCACACGCCAGGCCTACAAAAACTAGTGAGATAAGTGGTCTGTTTGTCAGGAACCCCTTCTACACTTAGATCGACACCTGATTCGTCGATTTCGCGAATCCAAGGTACCGCGAAACGTTTTTTCATCCTTGTTCAAAAGCCAATCGCAGAGCCTTTTACACACAGAGCTTAGCTGCTAGGGGTCAAAGACTAGTGATGTCTAAGAATAGCCGGCCAATTAGCGGATGCGGAACGGAATAGGGGCGAGTTGTGTGCCAGACAATTACGGATGCTTTATTGAGATCGTAAATGCTTTAGGTCCCTGGGGTTATGTAAATGGGGTTTTGTTTTGTACAATAGTTCAACAATGTTTTTTGCAATCTTCATACCTATAAAGAAGTGGACCAGAGTTGGTGCCATTTTGTTTCAACAATTCCAAAGGCGGCAATTTGATATTCAAAATGGCCGCTATTTTTTTTTTTTTTTAAAATGAATGGGAAAAATATATTCAGAACATACAGAAATGCTTTTTTTTCTCAGCGTTTTCTTCAATTCTTTTCATGAAAAATCAATAACAATACTCCACAGGATATGGAGCCTTTTGAAAAAAATCACAAGGGGATGTCAACTACAAAAATGGCCCGCCCCCGTTTTGCATTTTGTAGCATTTTGCATGTAAATAGTAAGTCAGACTATTTTTTTAAACAATGCCAATGTGGAGCCTGGATTGGAATATCTAAGCAAACAATATGGGCCCATCGGGAGTTGTGGTTGAATGAAAGACCTCCTTTAATTAGGAGCACCGACATATCTCCAAATTCAAAGTCAATATTAAGGCAAGACTTTGCAAGGTCAAAAACAAAAATTTAGAGTATAATTGGCAAGTCAAAAATAGGTAGGTCAACGATTGGCATGACAAAGTTGGTAAAGCGCAATCCCATAGGCATTAAAGAAATACTTGTAGACATGCGGGTTCGTCACTCGGAAATTGGCGAGTCAAATTTAGAATGACCCTAATAATCATGACCGTAGTGGTGCGACACCACAGTTGGGCTTGACAAAGTTAGTTTATAGTAGCGAGAGTCCCATCAGCAAAGTTCAGACAAATATAAATGGCAAACAGTTTGTCACAATAGGCATGTCATATTTGGTGGTGACGCCAATTAGGGTGGCTAGTCGGCAAGACATAATAGTCTACAGGGGAGGCCCATAGGCGAAAATTAAGTTCTGAAACCAAATGGCACAATTTCAGTACAATAGCAGAGTGTCAACAGTTGTAGATTAAACATAAAAAAATTTGGAGCCTCACAAAAACAAATAATATGGTTCAGGTCTCTTTATCAGAATCTTTCCGCCCGTTCCTGGTTTCTGAAGTGTGTGTTAACCACAGTCTTCATCAGCTTCACAGTTACACGCCTCGGTGCATGGGAGGTATGTTGGCCTACATGGCATCTCTGGAACGTTGCTGATGTTACAACCACACTTAACAAGCTTCTCAACTAAGATGTGGTGCAGTTTGGTGCAGTGCAGTTGGTACTCCAGATAGGGGGGGGGGGGGGAACGGGACTAGAATGCCATCTGTAGCCCGTGACCACCATCTTGCAAGGGTCTGGAACAGCTGGGTCTTGCACAAGGTCTTGGTTTCAATAAATGCTTGCATATGAGCTCTAAGAATATGCTAGTGCCACGCACCTGATATGTAGGTGGGATGTTCTCTATGCCCTGACTGGCAGTCCGACTCTTGAACGCTTCCACCTAAGCTCTTTGTACTTCCTCAGACAGACTGGACTAGAATGCCATCTGGCAGTCTGACTCTTGACCAAATACAGTGCCTTTTAAGCATCGCTTTACTATCGGAAGCAGACGGCAAGGATTCACTGATAATTGGACCATAACGTGAAGAGGAGCTCCAAAACCCCATAACTATGACAATTTTTGCCCAACGAGTGAACAAGACTGCCGGAGATTCATACCCAGAGGCTGTAGGAGGGATATATACCAGGGCCCTTTCCAAGGAATTGCTGAAGAAATCTCAAGCGTACTACCATTGGTTTGAAGCTGAAATTCCTTTCCAAAAAAACTGCTCAAGGTGAGGAAGTTTCGAAGAGGATCTCCCAGGAAGCTATCAAAACCTGGCTACTTTAATTGAATCCACCGATTATGACCCATAACCGCAAGAAAGCATGGTCTACCATCCGAAAGCTTCAAGGGGATCCAAAAGGACCCCCAACAGCCAAATGTCAACCCCACAGTTGCCCACATCTTTTCTAATGGCAAGTGCAGGCAAGAAGCCAGTAAGATCAAAACTAGACCGTAAGAGGTTTAGTGGCGACCCTGGTTTCACCCGCCTCACTGGAATTGGAATCCGGTTATTGCTAACTTCACCCGGAAAGCATAGGCCTTGATACAATCGCTCAACTGAGCAGCTAAAAACTTTGCCCAGCTCTACTATTGCTGCCTTATTTCCCACAGGTTCCCAAGATCTGGAGGAAAACATTTGTTATGGCACTCCCCTAAGCTGGGAAAGATCTATCTAATCCCAAGAGCTATAGACCACTATCACTGTTCCTCAGCCATAACCAACCCTCTCTTTGAATTCTCCTGCTCAACCGTCTCGCACCTGTGATACACGACACACTCATACCAACAAGCAGGTTTCCGGCCAGGCAAATCAACAACTAGCCAAGTACTCAACAAACTCACACATCGAGGATGTTTTGAGAAGGGACTGGGTAACCGAGTTGTGTTCGTTGATCTATCCGACTTACGACACTGGGTTTATCTCACATAGCCTACTCCATAAATTTTGGAAATCAACCAAGAGCACATGTGATAACCCTGTCTACCTAGGAGTTACCCTTGACCGCACTCTCCTCTTATAAGACCCACACAAAGAAAGACGAAGAGACCCTAAAGTAATGTTCACGCCTAATGTAGTGAACAAACTCACTGGCAAGATGGGTGCTGCTCCCATACCCTAACATCGACAGCACTTGCTCCTGTGCTACCCAGTGCAGAGTATGCCTGCCCTGTATGGGAAAGATCATCCATGCCAAGAAGCTGAATTCAGCATTAAATGCCTCTTGTCGGCTTATCACAGGCCATGGTCTTCGTCCACACCAATGGAGAACTTAAACATCCTAGCAGTAATTGCACCACCAGACATCCGCCGTGGCGTAGTGAGCATGCAAGGGCGTAGCTGCAAAGTATCTTATGTGAAGCACCCTATTTCTGGAAAGAGACCTGCTGCCAACCGCCTCAAATCCAAGAGAGTTTCTTAACAAGTCCCAACCTCGTGAATCAGTCACTAAGGAGTATAAGATAGGTCGCATTGTGGAAGAAAGACTTGCCATCAACAGTAACATCATGGTTATCCAAAACCTTGTGAGCATCTTCCACCTGGAGCCTGACTCCTCATGGGCTGAAGTGCGATGCCTCAAGATTGAGACCAAACTGGCCGATCTAAAGTTTTCGCCTTGCAGAAGTGGGGCTATTGAAGCAATCAAGACATTAGTCATTAGCTGTGGTTGTGGACCAGCACCACATACTTGGAACATCCCCATTATATCTTGGTCTACCAACTGTTGGAGCAATAATGCACAAACAGGACCATGCGGGAATTCAATGATGCAGCCAGACAATTGTACCCATCTCTGCTGATCATATTTGAGAATCATTGGTTGGGACACATAGGAGAGAACGTCCGCTCTCCGCATTTTTTAGTCCAGTCGATTTGTGTACTCTAGGCGCCCAGGAATTTCACACCCCAAAATTACCTATCAGATGCGTGTGCGTCACATCCAAGCGGTGCTAGGGCTTCAGTATTCTGGTGTGGCTTCGTGAAAACTTTTAAAGCGTCTTCTTACCTTTGCCTCATATATGCCCACATGTATCGCAACCTGTTAGGCAATGAAATGCAGGGAGTGCTGCAACTTTTCTCGGTATTCTTGCCCCTATCCTATAGAACAAGCAGGTAGAGGCTGAATCTGTGTCTTCTTGGCCAAAAACAAGATTTGTCTGAAAAGGTGCAAGCCTGAGATCTTGTGATGGAGGACTGTGATGATGACGGAGGGCCGTTGGCCACTAGGGCATTCAATCATTGGTCGTCCTCTTGCGATTGTTCATGTTTGAGATGTTCTTTGTTACACAAAGATTGTTAAAGTTTGTTTCGTCACGCTTGAGTTTTGTTAGATGGTCACAAAAATTTGTAGCATTACTATGCCATGAAGCTTTCTTTTCTTTCAGGCACTTGAAGTAATGTCTTGCAGTCTTTTACTAGCCAACACAAAATCTGGTATTGCCAAATTTTGCTCTCTTATGTAGGCAACTCAGGAAATGTTTCATATGATCCACATGTAAAGTTAGGATTGACTTAAGTGGACAAGTGGTGCTAGTTTGTTCTTGACAAAATTACACATAGTTCATAACTGTGCACTGTTCATTGGCTTCAGGCTATCAATGTTTTGGCCATTGTAGAAACAACTGGGAAAGGGGGATTAAAACCACGGTCCTTTGTCTGTAGATACCTGCAAAAGTAACAACACACATACTGCATGTTAAAAATGCAGCTCATCACCAGTAGGTTACAAGAAATATGTAAAAAAACCACACAACAAAAGAGTATGCACCCCCCACTCACACACCCCACCCCAACCCCACCCAACACACGGCCCTGCATGTACACACACCATGCATACACACACAAACACGTGCACTTACACATGCACCCCACAAGTACACCAGCACAACCACACACATTAACATAAAATAGTACTATCACTATATAAATTCATTAAGTCATGATATAGTAAATGAGCAATACCATACCAATAAGTAACGTATAAACCAAGTGCATTAACATTATGTGCAATACATCAGGTGCAGATATTCTCAGATGCCAATGATCACAGGGTTCAATACAGCAGACAGAGGACTTATATAACTATAAGAAAAAACAAAATACTAGTTCAAATATTTCGATATTTTAAGGTTAAATTATCAAAAAGTATTTTAAATGTGTATAAATGGACGTAAAGGCCATGGCCGGCCATTTTGAACACACAAAATGACTACAATTTTACCGTTAATGATTAAGAATATTATATTATTGACTTTTATACAAGTGTATTACAGTATTATTACATGCCAAAAAGTTGTCTTTTATACAGCGCCCTAGGTGCCAAAAATATGTCAATTTATGCAAAAAAAGGCCGCCATTTGAAATTCAGATGGCCACCTGAAGATGTGGAAAAAATGGCACCAACGCTTATAGTGTTGAGTAGGGTATAAAGATTGAAAAAAACATTGGGTTTCACTAATGTAGCAAAAAACCACACAAAATTACAACTAATCTACAATAAACCCCAGGGACTATGATGTGTGAGCGTAGGACAACTCAGATTCTATAAATACAGATATGAACAATACGCGAGGCAGGCGCCGATCTGTAGCGATTCGTGGAAGTTAGCAATTTCTATTCTGGGAGGAGCTTCGTGTGTGTGTTAGCTTGTAGTAACACCACACTTGCCTAAAAAAAGTTGAGAGTCTTATAAATCCGAAACCGTCAACATTTCGTTTAATATGGTACCTAATCTTACGTGCCACCAAAATTCGGGAGTATCTGTAAGAAATTCGCCAATTTTGTATTTCTGTCCGCATAAACGACAGAATTTATATCACATGTGCCGATGGGACCGTGGGAAACAAGCATTTGCTTAAAACATAAAACCGCAAGGTGGGGATTCAACTACAAAAGTTGTGCATAAGCTTTCTCAAGGATATCAGTGAACATGAAGGAAACAGAAGGGTGGAATCACGAAATGCACCTTTACAAATAACTGCCTTAAACGAACTATTTATATCCTTTACGTCCTAGAGGAAAAACACTTAGCAACCTGACGCTGGGTTTGTTTTGCCATCTAGGAAGAGCACGTTCACAAAGACAGGGGTCCGCTCCATGATTTTTGAAAAGTGGCTATGCCATTTAGGGGATGTAAGAAGGAGCGCCACGGAAGCCCATGAAAAAAAAATAATCCGATATTGTGCTGAAAAATATTTATTTTTCTAAACTCTATTTTTGTAACTACCTGGTAGCATTAAGTAATTATATAGTCTTGTTCAAGACGCCGGCTATGTCCCCTTTCTGAGGTATACATCACTGTATATATCTTGGTGGTTGGACCCCACCCCACCCCACTGAGGCCTTAGCGGGCCCATGCACATCTCTTACAATGGGATTTTACAATAAAAGATTATCTCAGAAAATCTAACCCTGGGCCTTGGACAAAGTCCATGCAAAAATCCCCCCTCCCCACCATAACCCACTCCAGGGCCTTAGGCCGGTGTGAAAGCAAGATAACGTACGCAGGATTCATAGTCAGGGGAGCCAAGACGCTAATGATAAAGGCGTGATGTGACACTAAGTACGTGAAGAGTCCAAACTGAATCGATTGCCTTATGTTCACCATGTTCCCGGAGATGAGTACGCCGGACAAGAATTACTTCTACACCGGCGTCCATGCAAAACCCGTAACTGGAAAAATGGTCTCCAGAAAATCTATTTCACCATATTATGTGCGCGAATCACTCCCCCGCTTACTATTTCTTTACCGTTGTAGTTGGACTGTGAGTACGGCGGAGTCTAATTTATTCACACCGGGCCGGTGTAAAAGCAGATATAGTCCGGCGGGAGCCACAGTACGGGGCTCCATAGCGATAACGGAATAAAACGGAACTAATGTTGCGTGTGAGGAGTCAACTGCATTGAGTGCTCTAGTTGTCTTAGATGTTTTGTAGCCGGCCTGAGAGTAGGACGGACGTAGTGATAGTATTTCTAATCATGATAATAACATTTTGTCATAACTAAAATGACCATAGGGAGCGGAGTTAAGAAAACCAGGGGTGATGACAAAAATTAAAAGCGGTTGGAAATGTACATACGACCCATTTCCAAAATGGAGGCTATCTTAAAGGCAACAAAGACCGGAGAAGAAATGTTGTGTTTAAAAATGTTTTTCTAGGCAAGGATCCAATGCATCATTTCCAAATGTGGCATATTCCGATAGTCCAAGAGGGACTGAACATTTATGACAGAAATTTACATCTCATAGTATATGATGATGTGGCGTCAAATAAAGATTTTCTGGGTCAAGTGTTTCAATAATACGATTTACAAAACTATTTGAACCTAACACCTATAGATCATATATTATATCGTACTCTGACTAACCCCTGGCTGATAGCTTAGTGGGTAATATTGTAATACGAAACGCCGAGTTCGATCTGACCAAGCGCACATGGGTATTTTTCAACACGAATCCCTGGGTGACAATCTTAGGAAAGATAATAAAATGTATACATATGTACAAAACTGTTAGATGAATATAAAAGTAATGGAAGTATTCATACGTCACTATTTCCAAGATACTCAACATATAAAAATGCAAAATCCTTTATAGTGCACTGTAAGCTGCCATCATCGGATTTTTCGTTCGTTGCACCCAAACTGGGATTAATTTCCATATCACCTTGCAGGAGGTGTCCCCTGACTAGGATTAGATGTTTCCGCCCCAAAAAGTGGCACGTTAGCGTGTCCTGTCCATTTCAAACATGGCCGCATTGTTTTATGTAAAACAATTGCCCATTATAATCGCATTGCAGATATAGAAAATTTATCCACGACTACGCGAATAAGTTTTTTTAAACTCCTAAAGAGGGCTTTACAAATCTAGGGTCCCAAGATGGCCGCCGCAAAGAGTGATATATTGCTAAATGAACTTAAAATGGCCAATTGTTGAATAAGAAACTGGGGTGTGATCCTTTGGGAGCTCCAAAAAAGAATTTATGGCATTTATATTTTACCTACCATGTTGGTTTTCTTAACGATGGCGGTGTGATTATATTCCGCTCTAGGGTAAGTAAATCAGGAGAAGAAAGAAAAACACAGCCCTACCATCTTTTCGATGTTAAAAACAACACTTTCTGATAATGACCTAAATTCATTTCCCAGATGTAAAAAATTTAAAGCGGTGGTATGCTGTCCAGAGGAGTGCTTGTCACTATGCTAGTTAATACTTGGGCCATCGATTGTGAACATAGTTTTTAAACTGACCCTATAATAGTTAATAGGAAGAAAACACTATATCAACTGATTGACAAATAAAATAATGATATTAAATGGGTGGGACTGTATTTAAGGCGTCAAGGTGGTTCCAGTAAAATAAAAAATATGGATGGTGAAGAAGTGAAAAGTTGTCTATATGAGAAGGAAAAATTTAAATATGTGTGACCAAACTTTCTTTCGAGCACACATCAAGTGCTATCATTTGCTTCTGACTTGTAGCATCAGCTCTTTCTCCCCTCCCTCCGCCGAGATCATCTTCCGTCCCGAGCAACTGAGGATTGTGGTCTGCATTGTCAGAAGTCGAAGGAGAAATTTTCAGTGCTCTCAAATATTACTCGCATTCTTACCCCCATCAATTTGGCAATTTGATTAGATTTAACAAAACACCTCACCACCTCAGGAAAGTAAAACTTATTTAGCTTAGTCATGGATATAAATAACCATACTATCTATCATGAAAAACGATAGCCGTTTTTCATAAAAAAAAAGGAGGACCATTTTTGAAATAGGTACGACGCGCTAAAGTGCAACACATTTCGGGGCGGGCGGAAACATACCTTTATCCTAGTCAGTGGGAAACCCCATTAAGGAGTGAATAATTGGAAAATTAATCACCAGCGTGGGTGCGGCAAACAAAGTATACCCCAATTATTATACCCCACGATAGGCACGTAGGGTGGGCGGTCTTGGTGAAAGTGAAAATGGCATGTTTTTAGGTAAAGGATTTCAACAGCAGTATTCTCAAACTGCCCGTGAGTCGTGAGTAATTTTATTCATGGACCACCAAAGTGACACCCAAAAGGTGAACACTTGACTACTCTATATGTATCACCAAAAAAATATATAAGAAATTGCATGGGACGATTTGTTATTTAGGTCTGTTTATTTAATCGAATAACTATTAGTTGTCTTTCATCTATACCAAGAGTAAAATGGCCGCCCAATTTCGAAACACGTAAATGGTTCGGGTCCTCTGGTAGAAAGTCCCCGCCCGCCATTGGTGACACCACGTCGCCGATTCGCGACGCAGAGCGCGCGGGGTTTTGCGTTCATAGAGAACATAAAGGGCAGTAGTTAGGAAGTTTAAGGAGGAGTTACTGGGAGTTGTATGTTGGTATTAATTATCACGCATCTGGGTTAATATATTTTATCACTCTGCCACATATGCCTGACATTGCAGGTAGGAAACTCTAACATCGTGACTGGGTACTGTATTTAAAATATACGCTTAGTCTTTAAAAACAGTGACCAAAATGAAAAAATCACTTTTTATTCATCTTCAGTTTTATTGAACTCCTTGAGCTAGAAAACGCTCATTTTGACACCATACTTGAAAATTATATTTAAAATATCCAAGACTATACAATCTTTGGCAAATTGTATATTGAAATTCGTGACCCAGCCAAACATACATTCCAACACTAATTACTTTACTGTCGCCATAGTTAGTGCTATGACATGATGGTTTATGCAAATTGCATCAAATTTAATTTGTCATGACTGTTTTTATGAAACTTACTCAACCCAATTATGTGTGATTTTAAATGTCCATTATTCTTGCCCTGGTTGGTAGAAATTTAAGGCTCTTTGAACCTATTGGAATTCGACATTGAACGATGGTTGGAAAACATATGGGTCATAATATGTCAACAGGAGAGGGGGCCAAGTTTGTACAGGGGTCAAATTGTAAAATGATCCACTCATGTTGAAAATTATACCAGTTATTTGTCTAACACAAGATAGTCAGAGAAGGGTTTATAGTTGGTACTGGGGTATTCAAGCCTAATGTTCGAGAGGATAGTAAAAGTAGCGCAAAATCAATTATAAAAATGGGTCGACCATTTTCGGAGGTTGTGAGCAGGGGGTCAGAAATTTTAAAGTGCTAGATTGGATAAAACGATGAAATATTGGAGGAGTTCATAGATTTTTAAAATAGTATAGTTTTGACATTAAATGCTGGTACAGATGTATGGGTAACAAGAAAGTTCAACGTCCATGCATTCAATGGGGCCTGACCGTGTTCCACCTACTTTGTTAAACAAGCATTTGAGACAGCCAAAACTAGTCCTTATTGTAATCCTAGAACTCCATCAATAATTTGCACAATTTTGATCCAAATCGGAGAACTTTAAAATTTGACCCTTTACAATCTGAAATTGACCCTTTTATTGTTTTTTGCTGTTTTTAGGCCTAGGGGTCTTAAAACTTTTGCACGTAGATAGTACAACTATAACTTTTCTGAATCATTATGTTTAGACAAATTAAGTGGTTATTGTAACACTAGTGGATTCAATTTTTTTTAAAAAAATACCCCTTGTACAAAACTTTGTCTTGGCCCCCGCTCCTAGCACCATCATGCGGCACTAAGAATCCACGTTCAGGTGTCCCTGCCCAGACTCGTCTAACATATTTAATCCTCAAACCTTTTGTACTTCGAGATGTGTTACAAAATGTCTGCTAGCTCGTGGGCTACCATTATTTCTTGCTATTATACCCCATGGGTAAGTCAGTAAATCAAGTGGTTTGAAAAATGTGCAAGAGAAAATGATCGATGTATGTAGTTAACGTATTCAAATTCATGGAACGAAATTGTTCGTTATTACCGTGTGAAATAAACCCCGATTTGCACTTTCCTCAGAGACAAAAGTTACTAGTATCTTAGTTAATGCCCATGGTTAACTGAATTGTGTTACACAGGTAGTAAAAATGTTCCAGACCAAATGTGATTTTAACCATAAAAAAAAATGGCCAAAACATGGAAAACGTTGGTACTCGCTGTCAGTTTAAGTAAGATTTTTTCGTGTTAAATTATTGTTCCACCAATTACGTTTCACATAGATATTACTAATTGTTTAAAATAACACTGTTTATATCTCAATTTAGCATTCTTTTTTCTACAAAACATTTTTCCCTTGAAAACATTGAGCATATTCCCGGTATCGTGTATGCAATTGAACTCAGGGACGGCTCCAGTATCGGTATGAAACCAGGGGCAAAAGGAAGAGTTATATACTGCGAAGTTATCGAAATAGACTTATTGAATGCAAACTCTTATTGATGTAGCATTGTTGTGTATCAAAAAAACAATAAATTCTAAGCTAAATAGCGAAATTCCTAGCTAAAATACATGTTGCAAAGATTTGTCTGTGAACCAGTTCAAGGGTTGGGTGATAACACGCAATTTTTAACCCTGCTTTTCGCCCATGCTTTCCCGAGTCTGGAGCCGCCCCTGAACGAACTAGTCAAGATTTAATACAATCAGTTTGGAGCCATACTGGAGAACAACTTACACGTGCTGAGTATAAGTCCCTTGATCGATTCCACAATTATCATGTGTTATTTAATGGTTCATAACCACATTATCAAATGTAACATTATCTTGGGGAAATCTATCACAGGACCTATGAGGAAAACTGTTAAGATTGCTGGGTTCATTCATTACATGACGGTTGTATTGCATACGCTAAGTATATATGATAAAACATCTCGTGTTGAGTATAAAAAAAAACCCTACATCCTGAAATAAAAAATAATTAAAATAGTTAAGAATTATTTTTGCTCAAATGTTTGATTTGGTTTATTAAAGAGGGATAAACAGGCTGTCAGAAAACGTTTATTGGTGTCATTTGGATTCTTTGGAGGAAGACGTTAGTATTTGTTGAGAGACTTAAAACATCCTGTTGGCCACGATTTTGACCCAACAAGGATGACGCTTACATGGAGTCGCATGGTTTTCAGCAGTGATCTGAGTAAAAACATTTAACACCTAATTATGTTTAAACAATAGAAGGGGGAGAATAATTGAGGCTTATAAAATAAGATCCCCAGAGATTACAAAGAAAATGCTGTAGTGATCTAAAGTTCAAATTCCCAATTAAGAAAGTCAAAATAGCTGGGAAGACCACAGTTACTTTGGATCAGCAAGATTTCATGGTTTTAACTTACAACGAAATTTGGGAGCAAAAGTGAAACAATGGAAGGTTTTGTATTCCGCTTGAAAAAACAGTGCGATATTGAATTTAAGTTTTAATTCCAATATTTATTTACAGAAAACTTCAGCTTTAGTTCTTCTCGCAATTTATGGACGCTGAGTATACTGTATTTGTGCAAAATAATTACCTTGGAGATGTAAAACAAAATTCTCTGAGCAGTTTCATTATGTTAATGAACTGAGACATTGATATAGGGTGATATTCAATAACTGACTCTTTATGATTGAACAATGGTAATTTAATTTGTTGAAGATATTTTACTTATAATAATGTTACACAATAGACCATTTTATTCTAACTGATATGTGTTTGTTGAGAAGAACTCGATACCATCTGAAATTGCATGTGTTATGGTATACGTCGGTGTCAGTCTCTCCGTATTGTAAAATCGGCCAAACATAATTTTTAGGTCTCTCCGCAAAATTGACATAGTTTCTGAACCCAAAGTCCGAAAGACACCAAATATCTTCTGATAGCCTGTTTATCCCTGTAAACAACCAAAGCAAACATTCAAGCAAAAATTACGTTTAACCTTTGAAGAAAAATTCTTTCCTGAATGTAGGGTTTTTATTGACTCACACTGTATATTGCAGAAAAATGTTCGTATTCTGTGTCCAGAATTGTGCACTGTTTGCATTTTAGCTGGAAAATGTCATTTTAAAGACCAGAAAGTCTTTTTAATGACAAAAAAAAACCAAGACGGGAAACCAATTTTAAACTCTGTGCAGTATGCCAATAGTCCCAAAGTGATGATCTATTTGTTACAGAACCTAATTCAAAACCATACACTAAGCTTTTGAGTTTTGTTCATGAACTTGGCCACTGGCAATATGGAGATGGAGACTATCCTGAGATCAGAAGCACCCCTACACAAACACAAATCCCACAAAAAGGGGCAAAAGGTTAACTATTTGTTGATTTTATCCAATAAATGATCCAAAGTGTAGAGAAATTTTACAAGAAAGTCAACTTTTTAGTGATGAGATGTTCAAAAAGGACAATTTTTAGGGGGTTTATAGTCTCGCCCCTAAACAAGGAGTTTCAAAAAGTACCGTAGACTAGTACAAGTAATTTGATCGGTGTAACACCCCTAAACAAGTATGGTAAGTGTAAAACCCTACCCTTAATAAGCATTGGCAATATTTGAGCCTTAAGCAAGTAGAAATGTGTTTCTTTGTAGGCTATACCGAATAGCTCATCTACACAAAATGAGC
>JAMKCH010039945.1:0-13944 GCA_023653785.1 Ophioderma brevispina
AACGGGCCTTCCCGTTCTGAGGGGGCAAATTTCCCCAGTTTCTGGGAATTTTCCCTCTTTAGTGGGGGTCACGAGGGGCTAAAAGCGGCTGATTTAGCATGATTTTTGCAAATTTCTTTTCCGCGGCCAAACTCGTCAGGGGGCAACCGGCCGCCCCTTCTCCCCGCCCCCCCCGCCCGCCTGTTACGCCACTGTTTTTTTATATGCTGAAGCTCAAATACAGAGTTTGCTCAGCTTGAAAACGATTAGAAAAGGAAACAGACGTCTTTTTGGCCAAATATGGGCCAAAGTGTGCCTACTATTGCAGCCGGTAGTAGAGTACCTGTGAGTGTACTCTAAAGTAGCTGGCAGGGTCCTCCACTACTGTGGTCTTTCAATGTGTACCTGTCAGTCACTTAGTAGGCAACTGCAGAGTGCAATATGGATGGTACTGCTAAGTAACATAGCTTTTATGCACCAAGTCCTTGTGTTTTCTCAGTATTAGTTGTAGGTTACTAAGCATCAAGGAATGCATCAGGGTTGACGTAGAGCTAAGAGTACACAGGGAGAAGCTTAAGGTCTTGGTTACACCGTGCGTAGAAATTTTGCTGTGTATTAACTCTCTGAGGTTAAATATAAGCGCATTTTTCCTACCTAACGCTAAATCTGTGGCGCTTTGATGATGCCATCAACAGACAATCCACTTTTGTCTCTACACTAACTAAATGCGATTATTTAATTGGTTTTGATTCGCTTAGATGGTATAATAAGACGTTTTTATTGAAAGTCCCTACATTTTGTAAATTTACAAGTTTTGAGGCATAAAAACGGAATTTTTAATAAAACCCGGGGAACCGAAAGAAAAAGGTAAATGTCTACTTTGTCAGGCATGAGGGAAAACTATCACACGTTATATCTTATAAGCCTGTCTTTCCATATGGAGATTTACAATTTTGACATTGTGGACGAAGAGCTGCTGAATACATGCATGCGGGAGCAGCAATGTAAATGCTTCAAGTTACTTCATGAAAACTACTCTAAGCGTCAAGTGGAAATATCTTTTCCCTTGCTTGCTTACGTAAACTCTTTCATTTTCCCATAACTTCCATACATACAATTTATTTTCAACCTAATATTCTTCGCGTACTAGACACACACAGCAGTAACAACTTGCTATAATAAAGTTAGTAAATTCATGTTTACTGAATGATTCTGACAGCGATAGAGTTTAAGAGTATGTTATTAGAGTTTTGCCTGGAAAATCCATTCAGTCATGCTCCTATCACACAGTCATTTTCTCTACTTATGATCCTCAAAATGTTTCCAGTCAATCGCTTTAATAGTCACTGTTATCCCTGCATCAGATAGAAATGAGCCGAGATCACAGTATAATTCCCTCCCTCTATTAATCTGCTAGAACAGAAAGTGTTCTCTTTTGTCATTGGCCCTCTTAATGGCATAATCTGATTTGATCTTGAAGTATGAACCTTTCCACGAATACTCTATATGCATTCATTCAAAATAGACCTACCCCCAATGAAAATTTATTTTTTTTAATGTCTCCATTGTCCCTACCACGCAGTGGCGTAAAACGGGCCCATGTGCCCGCTCTGAGGGGGCAAATTTCACAGTCCTGGGAAATTTTCCTCTCAGGGGGGTCAAAAGCCAATTTTTTTTTTCCCGGTCAGAGGTCTAAAAACGAGCCTTATTTTTGCAATTTTTTCCCCCCGGCCCAAGAGTCGTCATGGGGGGCAACCTGCCCCCCTCGCCCCCCCCCCCCCTCCTGTTTACGCTCCTGTTGACCCTTCCGACCGCACCTCATCTCCGCCTGAACAGTACCATGGACCATACTCGTTACCCACGATCGGTTCGCTCCATCGGAGTAGGGAATTAAATGATGGATCCGTCACTGCACCTGTTGTCCCCATCATCCTTAAGTATTTTGAAATTATTTTTGTATACTGTTCTTAATTGTCAATATCTTTATGCCGATGAATTGAAAACCGACATTAGTTTGTCAGAAGCACTGATCTCTATACACTACCTGGATAGGCTACGTCCGCCTCGCAACGTGAGGAAACCGGAATTTGCACGGCGGCCCTTTTGCTCTTACACCCAAGAACCCGTTCGTGCAGGGACAACTGAATATGGAAACTATGGAAAGGGACAGAATTAGGGGATTAATTACGCGTATGTCAAGGTTTTGTCAATCATTGGTTTGATTCTTTCGAGTATAGGTGGTTATGTTCGAACAAAATATGATTCAAAATAGTTTAAAAAGTCTTTAAAATGCATATTTAAGGTTTTCAGCGCACAGACAATAATTCATGGAGAAGGCTAAGTGCTTTGACTACTAGCACATTCCACAGTATATTAGATATTATTAATCCTTCA
Organism: Ophioderma brevispina; assembly: GCA_023653785.1. Classification (NCBI taxonomy): domain Eukaryota; kingdom Metazoa; phylum Echinodermata; class Ophiuroidea; order Amphilepidida; family Ophiodermatidae; genus Ophioderma; species Ophioderma brevispina. The sequence goes on from JAMKCH010039945.1 coordinate 2,374, forward strand.
AGATTTTTTCCGCTTACTAACCCCCACCTAGATCATGTATTTTCACTACTACTAGCATTCACAGATAATGTAGATTATAATCTACTTCAAGATTTTTTCCGCTTTACTAACCCACCTCACATTATCATGTATTTTCACTCTTTATATTGGGAAGGTGGTACTTATTTGGTACCAATGAAGAGAAAAACGCCAAGCTATCATGTGGTACCAAAAATTTATAGGAAATCGGATGTGTAAAAAGGAAAATCACAGGGGTGGGTACCCCCCCCCCCGATTCATGCACGTTCTATTTTAAAAATTGGAATAAAATTCTGGGGTCTGAATTTTGGTCGGGACCAATGCTCGTTCCAAAAAAAGAGACGATTATAGCTGCAAATGGCGGGACAACCTCTAGGGGTATACAATTCACAACAATGAAGTTCTAGGGGGTATAAAATTCCGTGTGATTGTGACTGGTTTCAATGATAAAATAGGAAAATGTAACCCAAACAATCAGCAAATAACCCCCGAGCGGTGTATTTTTTTTTTATATTGGCTTTAAAGGTATTTTAGTCAAGTATTGAGAAAAAAGGTCCCACAAGGGGTATAATTTTACTGCAACATTGGTCCCCATTTTAAAAACAACCTGAAAACTCGACTAAGTATAAGTTTACAAAAAATGGCTCGTCAGACTCCCGTTAGAGGTTATTTTCACTGAAAATTGGTCTTGTTATCCTTTTAGGGGTCAATTTCAGAACCCCTAAAATGAGCACGGGTACTCAACAAAACCCCTGATTGACCCCCCCCACCCCCCTCGGATAAAAATCTTGATTTGAAGTAAAGTAATGTACTGCAGTCTATGGGGGGTTCAGTATACTGCACAAAAACCATTGTTAAATCAAATTGGAATGGGAAATTGAATGAAAGGAATGAAATGTTGTTCCTGATCCTTGGGATTATAAGCTAGTCTAGTGACTAAAGCACAAGCACCATTAGGCCTAATTGAGCTTCCATTTCTACATGTCTCCAGCGAAACATCTCATGAATAAATACTAAGTTAAATTATGTTATGTGAAACGACGACGTATAGTGCTCATAGGGTATTCCCACGGAGTTATAGCATTTTAGAGCACTGGTCTAGTACAGTGGCAAATGCAGGTGCATACAGTATTATGTATCAGTGGTATAGGCATAGCTACGACGTGTACCCATCACTAATCGGTCGCAAAATTGCCTAGCATAAATCCGTTTACTTCTACTCAAAGTTAATTACAGCAAAACCGGGCAACAGAAACCATTACAATATTGCAAATGCTTGATATTTTTCAGATATTGGCCAGAAAAGTATTTTATAGCATAATGTATTACTATCCCATAGAAAACCGTGCAACCCGGTGAATGTTATGGGTAGAGCAAACGGGACGCTGCGCAACCTTACGGTATATTCATCGCTCGTTATTCAATCGCGTGGAGATTGCCTATCCGTGTGTAGAGATCAGTGGTCAGAAGGCAAGTATCATGAAGTAAGAACAATAGATAGCCCAAGACGGGTCAACCTGCTAAAACGCTTCACTCAAGTTACAGCCGTAATTAGGGGGAAGACGGGGGAGTGTGGTACTCACTCGATACCGTTGGTACCGTAAGCTCAAGGTTTTTAATGAACCTCTCCTATGTAGTGTGCAACGAACATAGGCAATAAAATCAATATGGTGGTTTATGCACAACACCCATGGGATGGCTCAATTCAAATGGGTTATAGTTGCGTCATTGTAGCAATTCAGTGACCACAGAGAGCAGAGCATCTTTTTCAGTGTATGTGTCTTCTGTGAATGTTACATGAAACAATTTTAGCGGGGGTGTCCCTCGTGAAAGTGTGGGCGAACGAGGAGGGGAAAAATAATAAACAAGGGTAAACAATGAAACATTTTTGGATTGATGTGACAAGGTAACCAAAGTGTTGGCCTTGTTAAACGGATAAAAAGGCATCGTTTTACGCCTACCAACGTATGGTTCAGAGCGTATAGACAACATAGTCAAATGTCCGAAGGGTCATCACCAAAGGTTAAATCTTTAATATTGCACTGATTTATTTCCAACCATGGTCTCAAAATTGTTAACCTTTCCACAGAGATTGACAGCAAAGATTTGGCACTCTCTTTTGTATTTGGTTATCCTGCTAAATGACAAACAACGGTCAATGGCATGCCTCTATTGGAATCAAATTTAAAAATAAACGTTGCAAAAGAAATGCAGCAAGATTGAACCTTTGGTGATGAACCTTTGACATTTGACGAACTTTGTCTTATATCTACCATAAGTTGGAAGTAGTACAAACTATACCTTTTTATCCTTGTAACAAGACGCACAATTTGGTTCCTTTTTAAAGCAATCCAGGCATTTTTCACCTTTTTGGAACCCGGATGATGGAATTAATCCTCGATTCGCCCACTTTCACGAGGGTCACCCACTAAAGGTGTTAATTAATTATTAGCCTTTTATTATATTGCAGTCAAAAGATGTTATAATAGATAAATTTACATCATACTCGTAAGTCGAGAACCCTTAGCAATTGTAAAACAAATAAGAAAGTCATGTCAGGTGCCTTAAAGCCACATTCACAGAGTTTTTACTCAAATGAAGAGTACAGACAATAATGCAAAACAAAACATGTATATACTTAAACTGGTATTTAGAAAAAACACAAATACAATTGCAAATAGCGAACTAGTCTGCCGACAAAGTGAACGTAGAATACTATAGCGATTTTCTTATTTAACAAAACACGTCTTTCTTTTTATTTTTTGATATTTTAACATTTTATTAGGAGCATCTACAGAAGAAATGAAAATGCAAGTCAAATGTCTAAAAGCGACATTAAGGTCACGATTACTATTCCTGAGACACATGTAATGGTATTCCCACAAAAAAAAAATTTTTATACGGAACCTTTTGCGGAAACGGTCTTGAATAACAAAAAAGACATAAACGAAAAAAAGGGTAGAGCGTCATTTTACCTTTTAAAGTTCTATCAGTGAAATAGAGAATATTTAATAGCTAGAGCGACTCGACATTTTGAATTTAATCAGTTAAAAATTAAAAGAAAGAGGTGTTGTGATTGCAGGGGGCATGATGAAGAAACCAGGCAAAAATAAGTGGCTTTTGAATGTTAAGTCCAATGAAGTCACAAAGGCGAAAATGCTATATATATCGTAGTTAATTTACAAACACGTTCACCGAGGTCACCGAAATATTCATCGGTCATGTATTTAGAGCGTTGCTATGAACCCTACCTTAGGTGAAGAAAATAACAAATCGAATATGTATATCTAAAACGACCCTTAACTGCATTTTTCTGCCATTTTCAAAAAACACGGAGCGGATCCACTGCTGCTTTAAGGGGAAATTGCACCTAGATCCAAGAAAAAACGATACCTCATTTTGCGGTGATCGTTCGGGTTGGTAGTCATTTTCCGAAAAAGGCCGTTAGGGATATGCCCACTGGAAGAGAGATCCAACGGACGAGTATGAATTCCTAGCTCAATTGATAATGCAATCAGGATTTGCCAATTACGGGCAGATAGTTATGATGCTCGCAGTTAGAAAGGAAGCTGCTGCTATAGCATTAATGCACAATACTTAATATGCTATAGTTATAATTCTAAACACGTCTACGGGCAATGCCAGATTGATACGCCTAATGATCAAAGATTCTTTGCGAGATATTTATGATTCGATGGTTACAACACATTATTTTTCTAGTCAACAAATGGATGTAACTATCATGGTTTCAAGGCGGTAAATTATATTTGTTGACTTTCAACATTCTTGCGTCTATCGTCTTAATATTGATGTAGGATATATAAAGTACGTATTGCACCCTTTAGAAATAAAAACAAATTTGATTTATTACCAAGCTATCTGACGCTAGTATCAGCAAATCAAGTATCTTGCGGTATCAATTAGTTTAGGGCTTATCAAGAAATCAGATTCAGTTTAAAAGATCTCCTTTAAAATGAGAAACCGCCACCTGTCTAAGAATCGCCGTGTTATTGATGTTTTTTTCAAAATTATAACTCTCCTGAAAAATTCGTCACTGTATTTAATTGTATGCCTATTTTTTCCCCACGCGCTACCTTTCAATATTTAAGAAGTTATACCACAAAAACTATTAATCCAAAAAACTCAAATTTTCTACTTCAATAGAACTGAACTGTCTTTAATGAAATGTGCCATTACAACAATCATTCCAGCAAAATGTACTCAAACGTTTTGTTTTTTTGGGTAATTCTAAAAATCTGTATTTATGAAACTTGAAATATAGGATGAGACAGGAGATCAGAAAGGACACTTTTAAGGCTCCATGTGGCCTGAAAATGGAAATGGACTTACTAAATTTATGACAAAGCGTCACTCATCGATTTGAAATTCAGTCCATGAAACGTTTTCAAACATGCGAGAATTTTGTAGCAAAACATTAATCATGACAAGTGTGCAGAAGACAGTACCTGACATTCATAAATAGATTAAAAGGAATAATAAATGAAGACCTAAACGGGCACTAATTATGTCATAAAAATGAACGAAAAGGAAATTGTTTCAAGTCTATATAACAGGAACTGAACCGTTTAATGGTGTAACCTTGGGTCTGTTATACCTCACAGTGCGTATTCCAGGTAAGGGGCCAATCCAATCCTGCGCTGGTTGTGAGAGCATCAAGGAAAGATATCAAAATGAATGCGACCGTGATAAACAAGGACGAGGTCGTTTCAAACTTCAGGAATCTATGAGGATATTCTTTGGTCACAGTCCCAAAAGTAACGGACAGCAGATGGAGTAATTCTCGCGTAAAAAAATAAGTATCGGTGAAATCTCCCAGGTATTGACAATTTTATTGGTTGAGATCAAAATGTATCATTTAGTTCATTGAACATAATGTTCCAGCTCACAACGTTCTTGCTAAGTAAACTTCAGTTACAATGGTTACTTTTTCAGCTTTTCTTTTAAATTACCAAAATATTCTAGGTGAGTTTCTTCATGTTGTAATATCAACATGACTTCTATGCAAAGGTCGAAACACTTTTCCTCCATGATATAAATATGGACACAAATCATACATATCTGTAGGAGTAATGAAACTATGTAGGTCATTTTGGTGAAAAATTACCATATGTCAGATTTTGTTAAAATTGGTGTCAAATTATTGCTCGTCATACAGCACTGAAGAGAAAAATGCATTTGATGTCATGGTGACCCCTAAATACCATGCAGCCCCTTGTTACATTTCCCACTACAAATACCAAACATTGTAAACTAAGGTAAGGCAAACAATTTGACGTCAGTTTAAACAAAAAAACAGGGGGTAAGTTTTACAGGACGACCTTGAACTTAAATAGGGCTGTATAGTTTAAGTAAAGGTTGGAAAAACTAGAAAAACAAAAAAAAACTCTATTTAATACCTTATAATGCGACCAATTATCGGTGTACATTTAAAACACAATAGGGTTTTATGTCAAAATTTAACTCTGTATTAGTTTTACAAAAATCCCCCCACGTTGCCAAAGGTTTGGAGCCAAAAATCATATCAGCATCCTTCAAACATATAGTAAAACACTCTGCAAACCTCCCAAACTTCGAGACTACGATGCTCATCTCTACATAATGTACAAAAAGCTGTGAGTTGCTGTCGAGTAAGAAACATAAGTAGTGATCGGATATAGGAGTAGTACAGATAAGTGTTCATTATTTTTTATAATTCTTGTGGGTCATTCCACCAGTTATAATTACCAATTGACCCCTGTTATGAACATGAAGCAACTTTATTAACTTAAAGATGCGTATTATCCGTTATTAATATCGTTTAGGCCACCTAACGAAGAAGTAGAAAATATTGAACATCACAGATATTACACTCACCAATCGTTGAGACGGCTGTCAGGCCAAAACCTTAAAGAGCAAAGAAGTCCCACGATCCAGTACTTGGGGCAAAGTCTGCATTTTATAAAAGACCATCCACCCAACTGACATGGATGAAACCCAACTCACTGCTCCAATGCATCAGAACAGTTTGGGTTAAAAAATCTTCGAGATCGGTAAACCTTCGTGGTAATTCCTTTATGATTCGTAATTACCTTTTCTCGTCTTGCTGCTGCTTCTTCCTCTTCAATCGCAGCGAACATGAGGGATCCCAAACAGAGGTACACACTCCAGAGTGTACTGGCACAAAAGAACGAAGGAATGGCCTCAATTTACAAGAAACATAAAAAGAAACAGCCTCCGCTTGCAGAATGTTATTCTTCTTCCGCTTGATTCCGCCATCAATATACAATTTACTATATTTCAACTTGTGCAGTGAACTGCTATTGCGTAAGTTCCTGAACGGCAGAGGATGTGTGTAGCAAATCATATTTTTGCCCGTGTTGCCTTAATCGCGCATAATTAACTTTGCACTAAGCACGTTACCAAACCATTTTCTGAATGTGAATTATAGTCACTTCGTACAATCTTTGTTTGATTTGCAGCTGAAATGCTTTAGTAAAATCATGGCGGCTTCTTGCGCTTCCTCTCCGTCTGCCGAGATTGTGTGCGAATGAAATGTGTGAGCATACCTATTGTTCAATATACCGAAAAGTTAATTAATGTGAGAGGGCGCAATAGCAACAATCGCGTCTACGTTTTTCGGAAGAATTCCAATTCAGTAAATGTGTGTTTGCCAAGAGGGATTTATATATAAAAGTGATCGTAGCGCTACTACTGGACATTGTCAGAGGGTCAGCTATTTGACGTCATCAAACTGGTCTTGGACAGTGGACCGATCAATGTTTCTCGTGCTCGATAGAGTAAACTTCCATGATTGGTAATACAAATTGCAATATAGACGATATTTGACTGTAAATAAATTTACTTGGAATCAAAGGAAAGCCCATGATTTCGGTTTTACAATTACAATAGTTTGCGGCTAATTGCCACTTGCTGGTCAGATTAATGGACCGAAACTATAAACAAAATCTTTGGATAAGAACCGGTTTGAAAATTAAGGGGAATGTATTCGTTTATTTATAACGGCAAGTATCAATTGTGATTTTTTTTCCAAACCTGTCCAGAAAATGGCAATTTAGATTCTTGATTGGCTTATAAAACGGAAATTTTTATCCGCCATCTTAATACAGGGTGGATTGTATCTTGGATTTCCTTCTGTTTATTAGAGGCCTGCAATTCTTGGAAATTCCTTCAGGTTGTTTTAGAAACTGCACGAAGGTACCGAAAAAAAACATTTGGACAATGACGTTTATTGAAGGACCGGGGTAGAAGCAGGATAGGGGCGCCCGGCTTTCTCCTTTCCTTGTGCTCTTTTTATTCGGTCATCCTTCGTGCTTTTTTTTTTAGTGTTTAAAAAATATCACAAATATTATTTTGTCAAAATGTAAATATACGTTCTCGGGTTTGAACATCATATTAAAGAGGGCAGGGTTTTAGGATTATTTAAACATAAATTTGTAACTTGACTAGTTTAAATTCGTCGCAACATCACCTACTGTCGTATTTACAAAACACGTTCCGAGAAAATCGCATTCAAAATCTACCGCGATAATTTCATGCCGATACGGTAAAAACGAAGCATAAAAAGAAACAGTGACTACTGTTTGAAAGAAAAAAATTTAAAGTCAAAATATAAACCATTAAATGCACTAAAACTACAATTATATTATCGTTAAATAGGTACAAAAGTTATTAGTTGTATGTGAAATCCAAAAATCTGATTATGGTGCATAATACGACGTATTACGCCGTATTTTCATGTACGTAAATTAGATAACTATGTGAAAGGCTGTTTACGAATCACGATTGGAAAATACGTCAAAATAGATCTGTATGTGAAATCGTGTATTTTGGGGTCGGCAAAATAGAACGCATATCAAACACGGGTAAAGGAATGGCAATTTTAAAATCCAACAGTATAGTGGAGGGGGCCTCTGTATTCTACTGGGTCGGACTATTCAGAAAAACGGTGTTGCCATTTTTTCCGTTGACATTTAGTGATACCTCGGAGACCGAGGGTCAAAGGTCAAAAAAATGTTCAAACCATGTCCAAAGTATATACGACTTGGTATCAAAATGTGGCAAATTTCAAAAGGTTATTGGAGTTTTGTTTTTGTTATATGCAAATAAGCTAATTTATAGGCATAAATTTGCCTTATTCAGATTCCAGTCGGGTGAGTCCTTCCAAAGCAAGAGTTAGGCCTCAGGTTTTTGCCTACAGTATAGTGAACCCTACCCATACCCATACCCTGCTATAATGCCCATGGCTAAGAAAACCAAGTTGTTCATGAAAAATGTACAAGAGAAATGGTTATGTAGTCTATATCCTGTCTTACCAAGCCTTTTTGGTAACAAGGTTTACCAAGGAGGGGGGGTGGTTTACCACCTGAGAATGTATAAAGCATCCCCCGATGTTATGATTTTGATACCAGGGGGATAGTTATGGTCCCTCCTCTTCCATTGATACAAAATAAGTACCAACTACTGTATGGCGTCACAATGACGTCATAAACTCCTTGTGCCCGACAAATTGGCATGGCGAAATAGTACGAATATAGGGTTTTTAATGCGGTTTCAGCTCTAATTGATGGCAATTGATAGTTTTACATAAACACGGAGGTGTAGAGCCATACTGTGCACAATATTTTAAAAAATGTACCATCAAATATATTTAGGTGCAAACCCCCCCCCATAACCTTCGCTTTGTAGGCATACCCTAACCCGGTGAAGGTGCTACCGACCTTCACATTTTTTGCTAAAAGGACCAGAAAGGATGAGAGAACGATTACCCATAAGCTTTTTACGAAAAAAAAAAAAAAGCTTTTTAGCTTGTGCGCACCTGAGCAAAGTTCATGGGGGTGGTTAAACCCACCCTGCTAAGACGAGGGTTAAACCAAATATATGGAATGAATTACGATTCGCAATACAAAGGGAAAAAGTTAGGTTACTAGTTATCGTGTCAGTCTCAGCCCCATGTGTGATTTTTCAATTATTCTTTCCATCAGGTTCCAGGGGATGGGTCACTGTTCATTGATAAGGGGGATATCATGCACGACAACAGACACGTAAAAGGGTATATTCAAGATTGTGCACGGTACATACGTAAATTTTGTATGAAATCTTGAAAAAAGGCTGTACTTTTCACATTGAATCGGGACTGGAAACACGATTTGGAATATTTCGGTTTTTATAGTATTAGGCTCATTTTGTAAATGAGCTCTTCAGTTATATGCCTACAAAGAAACAAATTTCTACTTGCTTAGGGGTCAAATATTGCCATTACTTATAATTAAAGGTAGGATATTACACTACCAACCTGTTAGGGTGCCTTTTAGACCAATCAATTTACTTGTACGTGTTGACGGTACTTTTTTTAAACTCCTTGTTTAGGGGTGCGGGACTTTGAAAATATGGACTTTTTGGTAAATTTTAAGCACCTCACCCCCCCCCTAAATGGCCCTTTTAGAACATCTCATCAATAAAAAGGGACTTTCTTGTCAAACTTTTCTGCACTTTGGACCATTTATGGACAAAATCAAAAAATAGGTGGGACCATTGCCCCTTTTGTGGGATTGTGTGTGTGGGGGGGGGGGGTACGACGGTGACCTGCTGCTGATATCGGGATATTCCCCATCTCCATACTGCCAGTACCCACGTTCATAAAAAAACTCATTAGCTTAGGGTATGATTTTGAAATTGGTTCTGTAACAATTGACCTTTAATTAGGCTGGCTATGGCCCTGATTAATTGCACACCACTTATAGACTTAAGACCAGGGAAATAATGATCAATGTCAATGAAAACCGGTTCATCAGAGAAAGAAGCTAAATTTAGAAACGGTTTTTTAGAAAACACTTAAGATTTGTGAACGTATAAGTTGAACAAGAATATAACACATCTTTCAATCTATGGACTAAGTGAAAGGAGACATGTTCCAGGGTGATGGCAATTTAATGGAAAAAAATCGCCTTTGTGTGGAACATTTTCTAACTGTGTAACAATTCAGTTTACTGAACCTGGGCATTAAAATAGCAGCTAGAGGGGATTGACTATAACTTGATCCTTGATTTAGCCTCTAGACTATTAATCATACAAATGAAGAGAATCACAATTTTGTCTTGCACTTTTTTACAAACTGTGTAACATAAATTGGTTACCAACACAACTGATCATTAATAACAGCTGTGATGAATGGGGTTGGGTATATGCAGGGGATTCTCAACCAAATGACAATACGGAGAATTGCCACAGACATCATCTTCCCATTTTTAGCCTTCTGGTATATCAATGAACCCTTCTTATGCCAAGTTTGGTATATGACAATGGGTCGTTTTTCAATATTTTCTCAATCGAAACCCCAATTTCTAAAATGGTTAGAAAAATTAGTCAAAATTTTCTCATCGGAAGTAAATGTCCACCTTTGAGGAAAAAAGGGCAAATAAATTTGCCATTAACTTTGGCCCACATCTCTGGTACAAGCTAGAGGTCCCTTTTGGACAAAAAATGGTGTAGCTATGGTACTCCTCTGCGGGCAAGTCCCTACCCAACCAAACATGCACTTCCCCCCCCAACCCCCGGGTACAGGGTGACTAACTTGATCTTGATTTAGACTAGACTATATCCAGGGTCTCTGGATTGGATCGAATAATAAACATAATACATGTGACTGAGAATAAGATAATAGTAAAACGTTTGTCTCGCAGTGCGAATCGTGGTTATTTCACGGTAATGACAAGTCGTTTTACATGGATTTTGTATCGACTACATCGATCATTGTTCTCTTGCAAATTTTACAAAAAAAATTGCTTTACTTTACTTACCCATGGTATTAGGCTACATGCAAGAAATAACTGGGATTGTGTAGGGGTTCCTTCTACATTTAAGAAGCGTAGAGTGTTTACAGATGACTACATTGTGCAAGAACTGAGGCCTAACTCTTGCTTGGGACAGGCTGGGCTGCATAAAGGCAATTTTTGCAGATAGTACTCTAATTAGGTTATTTGCAAATTCGATGGAAAAACGAAAGGCAGCTAAACAAAATAAATAATCCATATTCAATGATTCCTTGTGAAATTTGCCAATTTTGGGACCAAGGTCGATATACTTTGGACGATGTATGAACATTTTGACCTTGGACCTTGTGTCCAAGGTTCAATAAAGGTCATTGAAAAATGGCAACATCGATTTCCTGAATAGTCAGACCCAGTAATATGCGTTTATAGTGGTGCCAACAATTACATGAATTCAACAAATTTTAAATAGGCCCCTCCACTAGTATGTGGGGGGGGGACGGGGGACAAAAAAAAAATCCCGGGATATGATGATTTTGAGGAGGAAAATAAACAACAAATTATAATTATAACTAGTTAATTACGCATCCTCACCTTTGAAAACTTTGTGGATGGTAGAACTCGATGAAATAAATACTTAGGCAAACATTTCACAAAACCTCAAAAATGTGAAAATACGACAGTATGTGCTGAAAGGCGACGACTTATTAAAGGTGCTTGTTCCGATTTATGGTATTGTTTCTCTACTTGATATGAGAGCCTGGTA
>JAMKCH010039946.1:0-21255 GCA_023653785.1 Ophioderma brevispina
GGTCCAAGAGGGCCTGTCACATTTTACCTGACATCTTTTTAAGTGGATTTTTGTAGATCAATAAAATTGTTTTTAAGTATAAGAAACTTTCTTATTCTAATTTTACTTTAACAGCTGCCAATATTTACAATGATAACACAACAGTAGAATATGTGGCCCCTTGGGGAAATTATTGATATATGTCACACCTAAAACCAAAATTTTGTATAAAATTCTAGAATTAAGTTGGGGCCTTTACTACGAAATCCAGACCATTGTCTTTTAATTTTAATGCCAGGGCACCTTTTAAAGGTGCAACAAGAGATTTTTGAGGCACCCAAATATGATAGTAATTTCATATACTGTAAAAGTGATAAAGTGATAATTTTTCGCGTTTCAGCGATTTTTAACATTTTTGCTTGTTTTTAAATTCGCTCTTTTCAGCTATCCTACATAGACCTACACACAAAATAAACATTTTCGCGGGTTTTTAATTTTGCGCTAGCTCAGAAGCGCGCGAAGAGCGCGAACATTAATGTAGCGCGAAAATTTCCACTTTTACAGTAGACTAGACAATCAATAGATTTCTTACCTTGTTTTTGGCTATAGAAATGCCTTAAAAGAGAGAAAAAAGGTGATTCTGATATGCTTATATTTCAATATAAAACATAGGCTGAATTTCGTATTTGCTCCTATATGAAATTAGAAATTTCAAAATTGTACCAAAAAAAACATTTAGCTTAATCCTTTCAGGTGGGGTTATTTTTGATGGAAAGCTTTACATCAAGTCAAAAATCAGTACTTCCGATTTTTTAGGGACACCTGATATGTGAAATCTCTTGTTGTACTTTAAGATGTGCTTTGTAGACTTGGAAGGCTAGGAAACTGACAATTTTTGCTAAACAAAAAGAAAGAAAAGTCTTGGATTTTGTACTTACAACAAGAGATTTCATATACCAGATTTCCCTAAAAACAAAAGCCCTTATCTGCAAGATCTTTTGATTGAGGAGGTAAAGAAATTGCCTGGAATTTGACTAAAAATCCTGATAAAAGGGACCTGAGAAAGCATCTCGAAATTGAGAATCAAAATATTGCAGAGATCCTGCTAGCCACTATTTATGTGGCATTTCACCAAGAAAAAACAAGGAGAGGAAGAAAAGAGAAAATGATCTATTAGTACTTTAATATATTTTTAGGCAGGTATTTTATAAATGGCCTCAATTCTCTGGCCCACTTCAGACTTAAACAGACATCAAGAAAAGCAATTCACTACACCCTTGTAAATTGGTTTCCTTCTGGCTGGCATAACTGGTACCCAGATTCATGAAGGGGGTTATTTTGAAAGTGGGGAAGTATGAGTCGGTCAGTCAGTTGCACTCTAGGTATGAGATTATTTTCACGGACAGTGCAATTTACGTGCTAATGAATTTTTTCCTGCATTCTCACATGTACACTGTTTTTAAGTGTTGACCCAATATTATTCCTAAAGTACAGGTAACCTTTAAAAGCCAACTTTAAGGCAGACTCAGATTTTGAAGTACAGTATATTTTTCTTGTTATATTAATTAAAAATAGTCAACTAAAATTGCTAATTATACAAGGTAGACTTACCTGCAGGATGATTGAATTATTTTGTAGAACTTGTTCAGAAGTAGATAAGGTCTTACATCTGTATTTTGCCTATGATTCGCCCCTTCGACGCAAAACATCCCTTCTCTTCAAAGAAATGAAAAATGGTACAGTCCAAAATCCACTATATAATCCATAGCAGCCATCAAATACCTGTTGGTCAAAATAAGACCCAAACAGAGACCAGGCCAGACTGTCCAGGGTGGGCAAAAATGTCATCTTTGGGCTGGGAACCTTATCTACTTCTGAACAAGTTCTACAAAATAATTACAATCATCCTGCAGGTAAGTCTACCTTTGTATAATTAGCAATTATTTTGTATAACTTGTTCCTCGTAGATAAGGTCTTAAATCTGTAGAGTTCAAAGCCCGCTCACCTAATCCATTGACAGTATGGCCTGTGAAATTCCTCATGAAAACGGTAGCATTTCCCCAGTCAGCTTGCTTGAGGATATCTGGTGAAGAGGCCAGGCTTGACTGGCCTCTTCATGTGTTTATCCCTTGCCATAGCAAACAAATAAATAATCCACACAGTAGAGAGATGAAGAAATAACATATTCCAATAATATAAAATCCAATTGGGTCTGAAAAGCACACTAACAATCCATGCCAAAACCCCTTGTTTCCAGCCGACTACACGTGTAGAAAGCACTATTGAAAATATTTCCCGCGCTGAGTGGAGAACACACACACACGACGTCGTCGGGGCTTATTTTGACAAAGACAGGTATTTGATGGCTGCTATGGATTATATAGTGGAGTTTGGACTGTACCATTTTTCATTTCTTTGTAGAGAAGGGATGTTTTGCGTTGGAGGGGCGAATCATAGGCAAAATACAGATTTAAGACCTTATCTACGAGGAGCAAGTTATACAAAATAATTAAAGCTACAGTTGTTGCCAGAATTGTTCAGAGGTCGGCAAAGCGCGTGCCGCAATATCTGCATAAAAGGGGCGGAGACTATGAGCAGCCTCGTGTGCGATTAACCAATGGGAGGCCAACCTACTCAAACAAGCCAATCGGCATTCACTTCCGTGTTGACGCACGTCACGCTCGGCGGATCGTAAATAACTCTGAACAATTCTGGCAGATAGTATAGTCACCTACACTGCTCAATCCTAAAGTCTGAGATGAACCAGATTTTTTGTTTTGATGCAGTAAACTTTTGTGTAGTATAGCAGTCCCATAAGATACTGTGAAAAATAAGAATTCTTGATCCAAATTTTATTACAAAGTTGTGATTTTCTATGTGATGGACAATTTGAGCTTTGCTATTTCACACAGTGATTAGTATGTGCACAAGCTTTATGTACATGCCCCAAACACTATTTGTTAGAAAATTGAGGACAGCATACTTGGGAAATCTCTAAAGTCAGCCTTTAAGATCATGCTCATGGACTGAATTTTATCCTGGAATACTTACCTTTTTGCACAGGGTTGCAATTTCATAACAGCTCACGAGAATCAATTTTGATTCTTATCAGATAATTTTGTGAAAATCAAGAGAGTCTCATCCAAGTACCACATGTTGTATGGATCCCATTTTTTACACGATTCAATTTTGATTCTCGCAAACAAATTTTAGGAGAATCGTGGCGAGAATTGATTCTCGTCGAAATTGCAGCCTTGTGCAGAGGAATAGTTTGTTGATACTTATATACTGATGCATGATCGGCGGCTTGAAATGGTCAAAAACTTGTTCGCAGTACTACATAACTTGCCAGGAGAATGTTTTTAAAGGTGCATTTCGTGATGCTAACCCCTTCTGTTTTTGTTGCCCGTTTCACTAGTTCTAATCCTTGAGAAAAGCTTAAATTCCAAAATTTTGTTGAATTCTGATCTCTTTTGGTGTTATTAGCAACAATGTTTGTATCACAATCTCCCATAGACCACTGTACAGTAATTTCCTGTCCTTTTACTGACAGAAAATCAAAGAATAATTTCTGCAGAGATGATTGAATTTGCACGTCAATTGGGCACACATACTCTACTTAGACCCACGGTTCAGATATTATATAAAAATCTCAACTTTTTTTTAGGTAATTCGGGGGGACAAGGCTGTGATTCACCGAAATGCCCCTTTAAAATAGTTTGGGCTTTAAAATTTGCGTGTGATCATTGCATGGCGACCTTTGGGGCTAAAGCCACACGTGTGAGAGCAAATGTGTTGTCCAGTGGAAAGCGCATGACTCATGATCATTGAACCTTAAATTAAAGTCTATGAGTTTCGAGCCCCACTGTGGTCAACATGTTGTGTCCCTGGCAAGATACTTTAATCTCAAATGCTCATCGACCTAAGCAAAATCTGGGGAGCTGTTATGGAAGATTACAATCTAAGTGCTGTAGGCTGTGAAAGGCAATGTCTTTGAGCAGCCACCTAGATGAAGCGAAATGATTGTGACAATTTCTTAAAGGGCAGCCCGATAATATTGCAAAACCTCTTTGAGAGCCTGTTTACTTGGATTCAGCGCTATATAAAAACTGATTATTGGACTATCATCAATATCCTATGCTATCAACGTAGAAGAATCTCGTGTTTGCCGTTGCTTAACCTCCCTAACTAGTGTTTTATGGCTTGTGAATTGCTCTGAATTTTGGTGTCGTGCAAGCTATGACGTTATGCCAGAAACGCATGTTACGGAATTTTGATTTGGTTGGTCTTTAGATGTCTTTTTTTTAAGTTTTTGTGTTGCGAGAATTCCTATTTTCCTAGTATAAAATTTGCAGGTGTGACCGGTACTTCGTCATCATGAAGCATGCGAGAGGGGCTGTGTGAGTGTGGTTTGTGTTTTTGGATTTGCTGGCTATTATGTACCCTGGGCGATCCGAGTGATGGTTATGGAATTGCTGTCTGGTGGATTGCGTCTGTATTTGTCAAAAGGTTCTACCTACACCATGACACTTACTCACCGTTTTCTTTAATAAAAGTTTGTCTCTGTCGATCCGAAAATGCTTGGAATGTGTATATTATTTAATACAGGATATATAGCATGACATAATTTCAGAATTATAAGCCTCAGAATATCCAAAGTTTTGATCCTCTCCGATAAAACCAAGGAGCCTACCTCCTTGTAAAAATAGAGATTGTGCTAATTAAATATCATGATTCATCGCTGTTGTACATATACATTTGAATTCCCCAAGAGCGTGCGACACTGTCTGCATGATGACCTATCTCCCTGGCTGGCGCGTGATGATTGCGTGACTTTCCAAATCATGTTAAAAAATCAATATTCAAGATTAACACTACAAGCGATCCAGATATCATGAAAACAAAATATGACGTCCTCTGACAATGCCCCTTTACACCGATCGGACAATACGTACGTTAATCTAGGCATTGAAACTCGTCCCCAGTTCATTTACAACCAATTAGAACTAAACTGGCCGTGTCACGTTCCGGCGGTCTTGATGCCATGAAGGCAGCCTGCATAGAATATTAATTCACAAAAGGGGCCAAATCGAAATAAAAAACGTATATTTAATATCCTGGTTCTACATGAGTTATTTCTCGTTACTATTATTAACTTCAGGTAGGCTACTATATTCATGGCTTATTTTTACTCTAAGTTTGAGGTTTCGCAAGATGTACAAATTGTCGTTTTGTTTGTATCCTTATAAGTGTCTCTGGTAGTACAATGAACCTTTACGTCGTTTTTTGACATTGGTGGTCGGCATAGGGTGATTCGTAATGTGAAATGCAAAAGATTGTAATGACTCTCTGACAAATGCCGGATTCAGTAATTATCCGTTTGTACTAGGCTCTTGGGTTGTTTCCTAATGTTGCCATTTATAGCATTGGTTTCTTATCGGCATGGTCATTGTGGGCCATACCCACGGCTCTGGCTGATAGACAAACCGCAAGCATTAAATCTGATTAATTCCATATGTTTTCAAGCATGGCAAATTTTTCGAAACAGAAAAGTTTAATTTGTAATAAATAATCGCAGTATCCGGCTTAGAAGGAATCACGACGGCTCTGACGTCTGTGTATCTGTATCTGTGTTCAAAATGTTAACCTAACATTATTGCCATGCCAGGCATTATTGCCCGCTGTTCCATATAGCCTACATGCACAAATTTATATGTCACTTGAATGTCCTTGGTTAGTGCCCCAGCGCTACCTTTCTCGCGAGTGTGGTCACGCGTATGAGGTCGTTTTCCCCAAAATGGTCAGAACTTATAAAATTGCTTGGTGTTCCACGTCGATCGATTATTGACCTTAAATAAATGGCCCCTGGGTAGTGTCCCACATGTTGCTTACCTCATGTGACCTAAAATGGTCAGAATTATAAAATTGCTTGTGTATCCACTATGGTGATCAATTTTTTATGACTCTTAGTTACAATGGCCCTTGGGTAGTGTCCCAAAATGGTCAGAATCTAATAAAATTGCTTGGTTTATCCACGAGATGTCGTCGATTTCTTTGACACTTATAAAAATGGCCCTGGGGTGAGTCCCACATGTTGATGACCTCATGTGACCTTTGTGACCTCATGTTACCTGAAAATGGTAAAATTATAACATTGCTTGGTTTATTTATCGACATATTCGATCGATTTTCATGACACTTGATACAATTGGCCCTTGGGTAGTTGTCCCAAATGTTGGTGACCTCATGTGACCATATGTGACCTCAGGTGACCTTAAAATGGTCAGAATTATAACATTGCTTGGTGTCTCCACAGATGTTGATCGATTTTCATTACACTTAGTTACAATGGTCCTGGGGAGTGTCCCACCTCTGATGACTCATTTACTTTTGTGAACTCATGTGACTAAATTGGTCAAATTAATAAATTGCTGTATATCCACATAATGTCGATCGATTTTCATGACACTTAGATAAATTAGCCCTTGGGTAGTGTCCACATGTTGGTGACCCATGTGACCTTTGTGACCTCATGTGACCTAAAATGTTCAGAATTAAAAATTGCTTTGTGGGTGTATCCACCTATGGTGATCGATTGTTTATGACTATTAGTTACACATGGCCCTTGGGTAGTTGTCCCAAAATGTGTCAGAATATAAAATGCTTGTGTACCCAACAAATGTCGATCGATTTCTTGCACTTAGATAAATGGCCCCTGGGTAGAGAGTCCCACAATGTTAATGACCTCATGTGACCTTTGTGACCTCATGATGACCTTTGTGACCTCCAATGACCTGTAATGGTCGAATTCTAACATTGCTTGTGTATCCACATATTTTGATCGATTTTCATTACACTTAAGTTACAATGGCCCTTGGTGTAGTTTCCCACATGCTGATGACCTCTTTCTTGACCTCATGTGACCATAAATGGTCAAAATTTAAAATTGCTTGTGATCGGATATGGCGATCGATTTTCATGACACTTACACATTTCCCTTCGGGAAGTGGCCCGCACATGTTGTGACCTCATTTGTACCTTTGTGAAATCTGTGACCTTAAATTGTGTCATAATTATAAAATTGCTTTGTAATATCCACATAATGCGATCGATTTTCATGACACGTAGATGCATTAGCCCTTGGGTAGTGTCCCACATGTTGGTGCCTCATGTGACCTTTGTGACCTCATGTGACCTTAAAATGGTCAAATTAATAAAATTGCTTGGTGTATGCCACCTATGGTGATCGATTTTAATGACTATTAGTTAGCAATAATGGCCCTTGGGTAGTGTCCCCACAATGGTCAGAATTATAAACTTGGCTTTGGTGTAAACCCACAAATGTCGATCAATTTCTTTGACACTTATATAAAAGGCCCCTGTTATAGCCCCCATGTTGATGACCTCATGTGACTTGTGACCTCATATGACCTGAAAAATGGGCAAATTATACATTGCTTGGTGTATCCACATATTTCAATCGATTGTCATGGGACACTCTTGGATACATTGGCCCTTGGGTAGTGTACCATATTGTTGTTGACCTTATGTGACCTAAAATGTCAGAATTATAAAATTGCTGGGTGTTTCCACGATATGTTGATCGATTTTTTTCAATGACACTTAGTACAATGGACCCTTGGGTAGTGTCCCACAATGTTGGTGACCTCTTAAAACCTTTGTGACCTCATTTGACCTTTGTGACCTCATTTTTATCTTTGTGACCTCATGTGGACCTTAAATGGAGAATTGATAAAATGCTGGTTTATCCAAATGTTGATCATTTCTTCTTCTTTGACACAGATAAATGGCCCTAGAGTCCCACAGTGTTTGGTGACCTCAGGTGATCCAGGTCACACCTTGTGTTACCTTAAAATGGTCAGAATTAATAACATTGCTTGGTGTATCCACATATTTGATTGATCGATTTTCATGACACCTAGGTACATTCGCCCTTGGTTAGTGTCCCCCGCATTATGTTGGTGACCTCTTTGACCTTTGTGACCTCATTTGACCTTTGTTGACCTCTGTGACCTTAAATTGGACCAATATAAAATTGCTTGGTGTAATCCACAATGTGGACGATTTCCTTGACCCTTAGATAAAATGGGCCTGAGACAGAGTCCCATGTTGGGACCTCATGTGACCCCACGGTCACACCTCGTGTGACCTTAAATGTTCAGAATTATAACATGCTTGGTGTAATCCACATATTCGATTGATTTTTCATGACACTCAGATACATTGGCCCGTGCCAGTTAAGTGTCCCACATGATGTTGACCTTAGATCATATATTCTTTCCTTAATTAATCTTAACCCTTAACATGATCATTGTTTTTACTGACTTCAAGCCTAATTGGCACCTTTATGTCCATAATTACAAATGCAAAGTCCAATTTTAATATCAAAAATTTAAAACTTTACACACAGCCTTTTCTTACTCACAGTCCTACCCCTACCGCGGCAGCTACGACGCAGTACACACTGGGCTTATTGCGAGGCCTGCAAGATAGGGCTTACAAAGTACAAACATTTATTGGGCTAGATACAGTGATGTGGCTACTCTGTTTACCTACCCCAATGGCTACCCTGTCGTTGCCCCACAAGGTGGAGTGCAGGTGGATGTTGTGTAGACAGTACCGGATTAGACACACCGCTACCATGTAGCTACTTCACGGTTACCATACGCCATTTTGAGAGTGAATGAAATTTGACCTAAATTTCATAAGAATAGGGCGCTATACACTTTTTCCTCTTTTAAAAAGCATTTTTTGAAGGTTTTTTTTTAGAGGAAAATCATTATGAATTCAAATCGGGCATCATTAAAAAAAAACCTATTCCCCCTCCCGGCATATGTAGCAAAAATGCAAATATATCCGAATATCTATAAAAAATGGGCCAAACTACACAGACTCCTAACCAGTGAAGTGGATGTCTAATGGGTAGGTAATCCATGTCTACTTACTCGGTGGTAGCTGTGTGGTAAACTACTAGAAGATATTAGCTGGTGTCGAAAATGTCAACAATAATTATTAACTACGTCAGCTTCTGACGAGTCCATAAACTGATCACTGATAGCCTCGTCATGTTATGATCGAACATTACTTTAAAAAGAGCTTTAATAGGCCACTGCATCGTTGATGCTCTGGTTATTAACCCTCGTCTACCTGAGCCATTTTTTGTAACAAAACCTAATGTTGGTGATTTTCGTTACTGACATCCGATTCCCTGTAAATTTAGTACCTTCAGTATAGCTTAGAGTTTTTCCTCTTCTTTCCCTTGGGTAGCAACATCCCCCACATTAATGACGTCACTATGACGTCAGATTAAAATAGCGAATATAGGGTGGAAAATTGATATTTTGCAATTTTAAGCGACTCAAAAACACTATTATAAGCCACCTAAAATGATTAAAACTTAGTCATTTCCCATCAAGTAGAGCCAAAAAACGCATGAAAATGGATATTCCTGACATTTTTGGCGAAATATTGAATTTTTCCCCAGTATGTTTGTCTATGTAAATTGACAATTGTGCTACCTGAAACTTTATGATGTCATTGTGACTTTATTTGAGACATGTTTTGGCACTCATTTGGTATCATAGAAAGAGGAGGACCATAGCTATCTATTGGTACCAAAATCAAGTGCCTGTGATGTTTCTGTGCTGTGCTAGGCATGTTGGTACTTCTCTCCCGAAAGGGAGATACCCTGTATCTTACCCATACCCCTGTGGATGTTTGTTTTTAGATGTGTGAAAAGGAGTGGAAAATGTCAATTGACCAATTACCATTAAATAATTTGGCACCAAAAAAAGGGTTTTAGAAAAACTGTGGAAGAAAAACCGGAAGGAGAGGATGGTAACACCCCCCCCTTCGGTAGAGAGGAGGATTATCCTCTCATGCATTGTAGTGTTAACAGATCCCATTTTCACGTTAACAATCTCTTCCACAATTAAATGTTATTTTACTACAGCCGGAGGAAAATATTCTTGGTGATGGACTATTGTTGACATTGTTTGCAGAGAGGGATGGAAGAAGCAGGGATTGCTGACACTGTTTTTTAAAAGGTCTTATACTTATTTATATTGGTTTTGTATTATTTTTTGTTTGTGTCAGGTAGTCAAGGTCGCGGCAGATGCTGAAGAGACTTCAAGAGCCACATAATCCACTGCATTGAAAAATTCACTGCTCAATTAAGGTGTGGTTATTATTTTTTAATGGCATTTGGCGGTGTGGAATGCATACTTAAAGTGGCTTATTTACAATTCCTATTTTCTTCTTTCTATTCCATCACCACATTACTTTTATTGAAGCTGTTTTCAACAAAATAAGGCAGGATTTCAAATTGAGCAGGAGAGGATCACTTTTGTGATCAGTCGCCATCTGTAGACTTCAAAAACCAGTAACCAAATTCATTTTGATACTTTGCCAACTGTGATACACTTATTGCTGTTGTGCTTCCTCATATAACAGTACACACACGTCTGCTTAATGCACTTATGTAAGAGACTATTCGCCATGTTGAATTATCTTCAGAAATGGCAAATGTTCACAATAGTGGATCATTCATCTGCTTGGTGTGAAAAGCCTTAATATATCATAACTAATGTGTTAATTCAATGGTAACCGTGACGGTGATATCGACACTTGCGGTCACAAGTGGGGCTGGCAAGAGCAATCGCTTGAAGGCACTGTACCAAAGGGTGACCCAATCAAACTTAATCCAAATAGTGATATTTTTTTCCACTTTTTTTTAACCTTAGAGGCGTCACGCCCAAAGGTTTTGAGTTCGAGCAGTTCTTTCTCTCTTCTTCTTTGTTTCTTTTCTTTCCAACATTCAAAGCTTCTTCTCTCTTCAATGTCTTTCACCCCAATTGCAACTCATTGTAATTTGGTCAAGAACCCCCCTGACCAACCTCATATCAGGGGTGTTACAGTTTGACCATAGTGGTCCGTAGGGTCCCAATAGCGGTCATTGCCTTACTACTCATAACTAAATATGTTAATTCACCAATTGCAACTACATTAGATTGGTCACCAGACCCCTGACCCAACCCTCATATAGGTGTTTACAGTTTGACCATAGTGGTCCACGTAGGTCAATAGCGATCAATTGCCTTAATCTCTCATAACTAATATGTTATTCAATGGTACCCGTGACGGTGATATCGACACTTGCGGTCACAATTGGGGCTGTGCAAGAGCAATCGCTTGAAGTGCACTGTACATGGTGACCCAATAAAAAAAACTTAACCCAAATGAGTTGATATTTTCCACTGTTTTTTAACCTTAGGCGTTCATGCTATAATAGGTTTTTGAGTTCAGCAGGTCTTTTCTTTCCTCCTTTGGTTTCTTCTTCTTTCTTTCTGTTCTTCCAACCTTTTCAAAATTCTTCTTCTCTCACATGCTTAACCCAATTGCAACTAATTCGGTCAGAAGAACCCTGACCCAACCCTCATATAGGGTGTTTACAGTTTGACCATAGGGGCCACGTCGGGTCAGTAGTGGTCATTGTTGCACTAACACCCTTTTTCCCCCACCCTTTTTCCTCCTTCTCCCACACTGCTTGCATGTTCTACGATGTCGTTCGTCACAGTGATTGCCAGGTGCCTGCCTATGGGGTGTTAACAGATTTTGAATCCAGGGTCATTTAGGGGCAGTCTCTCTAATCCCTCTCAATATTTCAAAATGCTCCTGGTCTTACACATTTGGCTTGATCTTAACCAAACTTCGTCCGAATAACCCTTGACCCAAGTGTCATAACAAGGTGTTCACATATTAGGATCAAAGGTCACACAGGGGTCATTACAGGTCAGTCACTCTTACCCTCCTTTTTGCTGTTTCTGCAACAAATCAAGTACTAGACTTGGTCAGAAAAACCACTGACACAAGGCCCATATGGGGTATACAAAGATTGGGGTCAAAGGTCACACAGAGGTCATTACAGGTCAAGTTGCTATAACCCTCCTTTTTGCTGTTTCTGCCACAAATCAATTGCTATAATCACTAGACTTGGTCAGAACATGCCCTGACCCAGGGCCCATTTGAGAGTGTTCATAGATTTTGGTCAAAGGTCATGTGGGCCCAAGGTTAGTGTTTCTTTAGAAGCACCAGTAGTACATGTCTAGTTCAATTTGATATCTGTGGGTTTTATTTTATCATAAAGAATGGGTAATTGAGCATCTTGCCTGAAAAAAATGTTCATTTTGGTTGAGTGGTTCTCAAGATATGGTCCACTGAACAATAAGGCAGCGAAACAGACTTGTCCATGGAGTATCATTTTCTTAGCCATGGAAATGCCCAAATTGAGCAAATTGTGTCCTACTCCCCCTGCCCTGACACAAGACAGAAAACTAGTATTTAGCACAACTGCATGTTATGATTTCAGATTTGAAAAGCCCTGTTGCAAAACAATTTATTTGTACTTATCATTCCATCATGAAATACCCATAGGTAAGTCTTTCAGGCAAGATGCTCAATTATCCATTCTTTATGATAAAATAAAATCCACAGTTATCAATTTAAAAAAGAGGAAAAATATCACTTTCATTTTGGGTAAAGTTTTTATTGGGTCACCCTGTATTGTGAGAGAATTAAGGGGGATTCTGTTTTTAAACATAAGTGGGAAACACATTTGAGTTTATATTGGGAGACCTTTGGGTCTATTGGTAATAGGTAGAAATGAGGTGGGAAGCTGAAATTATAATTCAATGGAATTTGAGAGGAGAGAACATGGAAAAAAATAAGTTGACAAAATTTGAAACCACAATACAATAAGTGATCACTAATAGTGTTATTGAATTTGGAGGTTCATGGATAAGATGGGACATGAAGTATGAAACTGAAGTATGAGAATTAAAAACTAAAGCATCAAGCTCACTAAATTATCAACAGGCATTAACCTTTGACCTTTGCTCTATGCAGGCTTAGAGATGCCTATTGCAGTGACAATGTAGTGACCAACCCAGGCTATGTGCGCAGTCCAATATTCAGCAAAAGGACGATCACAGACATGGAGACTAGCGTCAAGGTAGTCCTGATGCCTCCTACAGGGGATCACCCAACTTCTTTCACCTGTGATGGTAAGGCATATTTAGTGATGATCAGTGGTCTGTACAAAAGTCCTTTAAAGGTGTATTTCAATATGTATTCTCAAGAATACTATTTTTAAATTTCAGTTATGATGGTGCAAAATTCCCAAAATCTGTATTTTATGATCACAAAATGCCCATTTGAAAAAAGGTGTTGACACTCACATTTTCTTAACCCCTCCCCCTCTCCCTCCCCATTCTCTCTCTCCTCTTTTCCCTCTTTCTCTCCATCTCTCCCTTCCTTCCTCTCTCTCCTTCCCTTCCTTCCTCTCTCTCCTTCCCTTCCTTCCTTCCCTTCCTTCCTCACTCACTCCCTCCCTGCCCTCTCTCCCTCCCCTTCCCCCTCCATCTGTCCCACTCCATCTGTCCCTGTCCTTCTCTCCCCCACCTCTCCTTACCTCCTCCTTTCTTCCCTCCCTCTTCTTCCTCAACACCTCCTTTCCCCTCTCAACTTCTTCCCCTTCTTCCCTCCCTTCTCTCTCCAGCTCCCTTCACCTCCTTTCTGTCTCCCCATGTGTTAAAAAAGTTTCCTGTTATACCAAAATGTCAAATTTTATGCAGTGGGATATGTTTGACAATTGAGAGGTGCATTTTGGTTTCCTTTCATAATAAGAGTAGAGTTAAAAAAAAGTTCCGATACACCTGAAATAGACTCGCAGGGTGTGTTTCTGTGTGTCAGTGCGTGTTTGTTATTTTAGATTGAATTACAATACTGATGTTTTTCTGATTTTTCATTGCAGTAAATACACTTGTGCAGCATATAATCAGTCAGGGCTTGTGCTATGCCACAGATGGTGCCATAGATATATCCAGTGCGGAATATGTACTCAAAGTACCCGGACTAGCAGAATATTTAGACAAGTAAGTAAAACATGAATGTAATGCTTCAATAATGCTTACCAACAATGAAGCACAATTCACTGATTCTCCAGATTGCTTTGTTATATGAGCAGACGGTATCTTGATTCGGATTTGGATTGAATTAAAGGGCCATTGCCCGATTGCTAATAGCCTTGTCCCCAGATTTTACTGGAAGTGGTCACACTTTGGTATCTGAAAGCTACTATTTTTTCTCATTTACGCTGTGAAATATTTGGTTTGGAAGTTATGAGTGAAAATGTGCCCCATTTTGGTTGACCAATATTTTTTTTACACAATATTCTATGGAAGTTAGAAAATCATGTTTTTAGCTCTCACATCAAATGGATTGAAATATCAGCGTTGAACTGTATGGATGTGGTTTATATTGAAAGCCATTCTATCAAGATGAAAACTTAATATACTGAAATCGAGTCATCTTCCTTTAATATGCTGAAAAGCTCAAGATTGAGCATCACTCAGCACATCACACTAACACAGGTTTGCATGCATATTGTGGGTTTGATGACTTTCGAGATATCCAAGAATTTCTCTTCCCATTACATGAGTCAAGGTTCCTGACTTCATCTGCTCACATTACAAAGCATTCTAGGTAATGTGAAATTGATGAATTATTATCCCCCTCTGATTGATGTCGTAAAAAAAATCCTACTTGTGTGTGATGCAAATATTCCACCTTTTGCCTTAAATTTCGACATGGATGCCTCAAGGGTAAAACAGAACTTAAAATAATGGTCAGATCAGTTACTTTTATGACCTGTTAGTTAATATGTGTATATTAGGCCATGGAAAAAAGGTTTGTCTCAACTTCGCTCGCATAGGTGTAAAAATATCACATTTTAAACTTACTCCTACCTTACCGTCATTTTTTTTTTTTGGTAAGGTTTAAAGGTATTTTTATCATTTTTTAAAAAACTACTGTGGTAATGTTTATCACTTTGGCCATTAACCTCTTGTTTGCAGTGATGTTCCATTGAGTCATTATGAGTATGTGCAAGAATGTCGAAAGTTTGATCGAGATGTGAAAACTTGTGATGCTTCTTGAAGATGAAGTAGACCATCATCTGCAACGGACAGTAAGTGTTTGCAAAATTGAACATAGAACAGTTGTTACATCACATTGCTGATGAGAATTTTGTAGCCTAACCTTAAAGGTGCATGTTCTGATTGTCTTTGGGACCCATTGATTTACTCGGAAGTAGTATCGATTTTGATATCAGATCAAAGGCCATATTTTTCTCATAGTCATACTGAAATTGTGAGCCCTCAAATCCATTTCATTCCCAAGATATAATTAAAAAAAACTGACATTTTATGGTTGACGTCATCAATATTAGCACAGTAATGAATAGAGCTTTGCAATAAAACTGCAAGTTTGTTTCCCAAGGTACTTGATGGGGCTTATGCCAGTGGCCAGGCTCTCACATCATGTAGAGACGCAATACACATAAATCGGAACAAGCACCTTTAACATTGTGCCCTATCTTGGGCAGAAAACAACATTGCATGTAATTGGATTCTGTTGAAAGCCTGTAACTGTAATAAATGATTGAAATCTAATAAACCTATTTGAATTCTTCAAATAAGTTGTAGCAAGCCGGCATTATTATCTGGATTGAGTTTTGTACCTCTGGATATTTTTCTGTGTAACCCGAGATTTTACCACGTAACATTTCTAGAATGCATTGAAAAAGTTTGGTGTTTAAAACACTGGCATGGAACCATAACCTGCATAGCCATGCTAGCAATTTGTCAGGCAGTATCCACCATGCAGTGAAGTTAAAGCTTACCACCCACCAGGGTTCACATTAGTGTGTGTTTTTGTGTTATAGACGCACTTTTTCAGAGGTGGACTCACTTTGGTCTAGATAGAGTAAAATTTTGGGTCTATGTGGACACAAAAATAGCCACTTAAAAATACACAATAAAATCACAGAGTTTGCTCTGGCACATGCTCACACTATTGTATCATTTTCACTCAAATAATTCTGTTACTATTAAATACATGTAAAAAATCTTAAAATAAATACAGGTTTAAATTTGACTGTATTTACATCTTTTTTAGTTCACTAACCCTCTCTCATCTGTCCCAAAGGGTAATCAAGATACTCCAGAGTTCTTTTGGAGTTTTAACCTTTTCCCTGGACCCGTGCTAGGCACATTCATGGGCCTCACACACCAGGGACTTTAGGGATAAAGATTGGCAATTACTGACCTCCCATTGGCAAACGTGTGGGCACATATGAGCTGATATTGGGTTGCAGTTTCATTGATAAACGGCCTCGAGGCGAGACACTCTGGCTAGAAAATCTAGGGCAGTCTGCGGTCAGAATTGCTGTGTCTCGCTAGTTTTGAGTAATGGTTCAAGTTGACTGGCCTAAAACAATGGAACCACTGAAGCGAATCTGGGCTAGAAGTAGCCCAAAGTCCGGGAAACGTGTTAAGGTCATCAGGGTAATAATTTTTCAATATGCCCAGTCTAGGTTTTGGAACTGGATGTTTATGGATTTTTTACAGTAGTGTAAAACAGTGCTCAAACCTGTCAAAACTTAACAATTAGGTAATCTATAATGCATATAATTTGAAGTGGACGCACTATTGTAACCTCGGGGAAACAAATTTGCGTCCAAGAAGACGCACTATTTTCAAAACCTAGTGTGAACCCTGCCACCCACTCTCACCAAAATAATCCAATCAATGTTGAATTCAATTATGTTCTTCTAGTAGCCAATTTTTTCATATTTGAACTTCCAAGATTTGCAGGGCTTAGTTCTTTATGCCGCATACTTTCTAGTGTGATTTTGGCAAGACACTTTCATCTACCAGTACATGTTTCAACCATTGATATTTTGTCTCCTTAGGAAGAAGACGATGCAGCAGAAATTAATGTCAGCAGTTTTGCCAACCTGTTTGATAAACCAATAACTACATCAGTGTCAAGGTAAATTGACTCTTAATTTTAAAGAATTGGGTAAAGGTATTGCACATGCGAGTGTATGGTGATCTTACTATATTATATGGCTAACAAGGGTGAAAGGTTGGACAAAAAATCTTGATTTATGTCATTCCAACTAACTTTTCCAAGATTCAGGTTATATTAAACTTGTATAGTGTGTTCCCTTTGTTGAGGTTGTATGTGATAAGTAAGAACCTGGTTGTGACATTTATAATTTTGGACATTTAAATTTTAACAAAACTTCCTGTAATGAAGAAAACCAGATAGATTCTGAACTTGAGGTGAATAGATTGTTCTGGACAAGCAACACCAGAATACTTCCTCAGCCAGCTCCTTATCTTACTTGCTCTCATTGACCCTCCCCTTAGGGCGCGCTCAGCAGGAAGGTCAGTCTCATGTACCTCAGTCATGTTTTAATGAGTGACCTTGCTTGAAAATCCCAATGTTCCAGTTTTGGCCCATCCAACAGAAGATTATTTCTCACATTCTCTGTGGCTTATGATGCCCTTCCTGCTCATAGCATCTAACCAGGACTTGCAGAGCATCAGAAAAGGAGGGTTAACGTCTCTTGATTGGTGCTATCCGTCAGCATTACTAATTAGATACTGCTGTTAATGCCTTGATTAGCCTTGGACATTAAAAAACATTCTACAATCTTTTGCTGCACAACAGAATGGGCCTGACAGTTCTTCTAGACACATTCACAGCTGAAGCCATCAAGCTTCCGATCACGCCTTTGAATCTGGCGGTCCAACCCCTCCAACGGACCCCCTCATCCAGGTGGTCAAAGCTATAAATCCACTTCTTTGGCCTCAGTGGAATCCAACAGCATCGCATCTGCTATACAAGAGCTCCAGGCAAGCACGTCCCCTGTGAATTCCCTCGAGCAAGCTGACTGACTCTCTGTTCTACACTTGTAATCCTATTGTCAAGCTTTGGATACAGACTTTGGGGACGTGTCCTCAGAGGTTGGCGTCGGGGTCTTTGCAGGATATCACCACCAAGGGACAGAATCTGAGAGTGTGTGTACATGTGCGTGGCCCACGATTGCTAGTGCTTGGAAACAAGGTAAGAATCAATGGTGTAATCTGCTGCCGATTGGCTGCAAATAAGCTTTGTGATTTATTGAGCCATCAGTACAATGGTAAAATTGGCAGTAGGGCTGAAGGGATTAGTCTAAAATAATTTTAGAAACTCTATTTTAATTGGGTACTGCCGTCTGCTGCAAATCCCGGGGCTCTTTGACTAAATGTGCATAAACCAATATCACTCCATACTTCTAGGATTTCTCTCTGTCCTCAATGCTGCCTCCTGCATCAACATTAGGACTCGCTCTTTTGTGGATGATGATGTAAACATTCTTTAATGCTGAGCAGGATTTGCACTTCATCAGCCATTTCTAATACCAATTTTCTTCATAAGTAGAATCTACATAGAAAATTTAAACATTTTAACAAAAATATTTAATTTTCAAGGGGTCTAGACCCTTTAAAAGGAGTTATTAGAAAAATCTCAGTATTTCAGTAAAATTTGGAAGGGCTTCACTGGCCCAAGTGCTTAGTCATTGGCACGTGAGTGTAGATTGAAGCCAACAATGCTGACTGGCTTAATGACAACCCTTCCTGCTGAGCCTCTAATACTCGCTGTCAAAGAACTTCCTTGATGTCCAACACAGCAGTCATCATGAACGTAAAAGGGCAGAGCTTTGTAGATCTTAGCCACTCTCAAACTAGCACTGTTGTCATGAGTGATAATCAAGCCAATCAGAGTTCAGCAAAATCACTTCTGTTTACGTACTCACGCTCAAGCAGAGCAAGTACAACATAAGTATTTTGATGGTGATTGAAGCTACCAGAAAGCCACAGAGCACCTCGATAACCTGCAAGTTGGATATGTTTATTAGTTCCCTTTCAAAAGATGCAATTTCCTTCAAATGCTGCCAACATGAACTCACATTCTTTCCATTTCTTGTTTTTCTTTCAGCCCTGAATATTTTGTAGTTACGTGTCAAGTGGCTATGGCGGTGTTCCGCTAGACTATCCCGTAGAGACAAGACTAGCCAATAGGTCAGTTTTACTTTTTGACAAAATATCATGGTCTTCAGAGTAAGTATATTAACTGCTGAATTTGGTTTAAGTATACGCAATGTTTCTGCATGAAAATATACTTTCATTCTTGTACCAGTGCAATCTTACCTTAGAACTATTCTTCTGGGATTTAAGAAATTTCACTAAAGAGTTCTGTCAATTGAAGTAATGAGTTGTCAGTGTTTGCAAAAACTTGGTCTGGCTGTTACCCAATTTAAAACAGAGTTGTGGTTCCAGAAGCACTCTGTCTTTCATTAACAAGTTATGTTCATGGGAGTGCATTGGTGTTATGGTTTCCAACCCTTCGCCAATGAAAATGTTTCCCATGATTAAAAAAACTGTTTAAAATAAATCTATTAGAGAAACCAAATAAACCAATAAATGTCAAAGAGTGATACAATTTTTTACCGTTCTGATTTGGATTGGGTTTGTTGCCTCAGCTAACATCCCTAAGCATTTTTAAAAAAATTGAATTGTTGGTAGATTTTTTTTCTTTAAAATATATTTTACACAGTTCTATCGAAATTAGACAACAGAGGGTGCTATTACATGCCAATCATGACCTTTGGAGGCCTCACTCTGTCTCGGCCAAAAATTCTCACAGTAACTTTTTCTGATTTTGTGCAGGCGATAGCTTGAAGAAAGCTCCTTCCCTCTTTTCCCCCCTCTCTCTCTTCTCCACTCTCTCTCTCTTCCACTCTCTCTTCTTTTGCTCTCTCCTCTCCTCTCGGCTCTCTCCTCTCCTCTCCGTCTTCTCTCTCTCTCTGCCTCTCTCTCCACGTCTCTCCCTCTCTCTCCAAATTCACTCATTCACTCTCATTTTCATTCTCACGTCTTTACTCTCACACTCACTCTCATTACCGTACTCTTCCTCTTTCACTCTCTCAAATTTAAAAAAAAAAACATTTTCATAAGGTCAAACAGCTTTCCTATTAGGAACGGGTTAAGACATTGGTGCAAATCGTTAAGACAATCACCAGGGTAAAGCCAGCTCCATGTTACTAATTAAATATTTCTCCGCTTGGTGCTGGCAAAGTAACATCCATCTAAGTTCCTAATCAACATTTGCCTTTTCAGAGTTGAGATCCCAGTACCAGTTAGCAACTCCCCAGGGATCCCGCCTGTGCCTCACGCTCTAACCCGTAGACCCGTCATCAAGTGGAGAGCCAAGAGCCAAGAGAGAAAGCCTTGGGTTGGGTTTGCACTACCACTGTTCACCTTCAGAAGGTAATTATACCCTGGTTCAGTGTAAGGTGGAACATGTCCCCATTCTTTTGCCACTTATATTGTACACATTTTGCATGGAATGATTTCCTAGTTGTGGCAGAATGCACTATAGCTACTATACTCTATTTACCCTAAGGTTGCATTATGACTTGGTCTTCTCTAATGTTAATCTCAATGTACTTTATCACAGGTCTGTGTCATTGATAGTGAACACACAACGCTTTTAGTACTTATTGTAGTGGAAGACCTCTAGTAGATTCAGTCCATTCTATATGGCTGGGTGATTGCTTTTTCTGCAGTCTTGAAATATAGGACTTGTCACCTCACAATTGCTTTGCAGCTGCTGTTAGAGTAGCCCTCTTCTAAAATCTTTTGTGATCTGAGCCTTTCTTGTCCAAGAATACTTAGATAAGGTGTTAAAAAATCACTTGACATCTGTTGCTTGTGTCTTCCTCTTCTCCTATTTGTCAATCTGTAGGAACTTTGCATGTTATACAATTTTGAAAAGAAGTGCTTTGTCCACCATCTCTGGTGCTCATTCTCAAATTTTAGTGACTACTAACTTGACCCTAATTATGTTGATCACAATAGGTGAGGAATAATTTACACCTTGGAATATAACAATAAAAGGCCTACAAAAGGTTCCAATTTGATGTCAACACATTTATTTAATTCATTGTGCTGCTGCTCTGCAGTTGTGAGATGTTTTCTTCCATTTTCCCTCACTCAATGCAGTGCAAGAGGTCGAAGGCCCTTAAGTTTTTACGTATGAAAAGCAAATCACCACAACACCAAGTGTCAATATCAGAATCATATGACGTGTGGTATTACTACTGATTTTAATGATGGTTTACATTGATTTGTTTCAGTGAGATACCGAGTGGTAGTCATCTCCTTGGTCTGTGGCCAGGTGGTAAAGCCAACCTATCGGTACTTGTGCCTCCAATCTCTTGGTCCTGAGAGCGTCATATTACAGTAAGTGGAGCAGTGTAGAAAATTAAAAAGGAGCACTAAAACTTGATTGATCATTACACTG
>JAMKCH010039947.1:0-88448 GCA_023653785.1 Ophioderma brevispina
GGGGTGCGCCCACCCCCCCCCCACAAATGACAAAGGTCCGCTTTATGATGGTGAAAGTCCGCTTTTGGGCCATGTGTAGGTCTGTGTTGTCAATTAAAAGTTTTGTCGTAAAAAGGGATTTATTGGTATAAATCAATCGGAACATATAGAAAATTAATATCCCCTAATGACGTAACAATGGTTTGCATGGTCATTGGAGTATTCCTTGCGAAGAAAACCAACCATTTTCAGCATAACTTTTTCGAAGGCAGTAGAACGATTTAAGGAAGCCGCCACGTTTGTTGTTTACGCTATCGTTTTGCCACAATGCATGTTTAGTCTTTCAGACCCGAATTGAAGATTATCGGTGTTAGTCAGTTCTGGCTGTATGAAAGACTACCGCTTTACTTTTTCAATTGCAATTAAAAACACAGGCTTAATTTAACGGTTTCCTTTAAAATGTATAAATTTATCAAAACTGGCATACATTTATGCCTAATTTTTATAAAAGGAGCCTGGGGATTCTTGAGAAATAAGTAGTTTTAAAATAAAACTAAGAACTCTGCTATCACATACAAAAGCGCTACTACTCGTACATTGAAAAGTACGTGATTTGCGTTGAACCTCGCATTGCAGTGGGTGTGCGAACACTGATCCTATACAATGATCAAACCTGGGCTTCGTAATTATCACTGATAGCCAGAATTTGTCACCAAAAAAGAGCCCAAGCAGGGGGGTAAGAGCCGGTCATTTATAACAAAATTCGTTTTCCATTGAAATGGTGCTAAAGCGACATAACAGACTACAGATCAAGCCATTTCAGTGAGCTCATTGTATTTGGGATGGCATGTCTCTAAACTGAACCCGGATACACTTCTGTTTAAACAGGTGTCCTCTGGAATGTATTGGTGTGCGGTAGACCAGATGTCCCCCCGTTGCTCCATTCATCTAATTACAATTACTGTTGTGTAGCCATCCCTTGTTTAGAGGAATCAGTGTTACAGTGTGCGACTGCGATAAAACAAATATACGCGACCCCCTTAGATACCCCTTTTTCAAATGTCCCGTTTTCCCATGAATTGTTATTGTTTAGGCCACTAAAAAACCTTTGTTAATCACAAAAGCTTAAAACCGCCCCTCCTTAACATTTTTTCTCAATCACTGAGGTTTTAAAAAGGTGTATTTTTTTGTCAATAAAAATTCTAAACGAACTTCGTCCTATCCTTGTGTGCTCAACGAAGTTCAAAAGGATGAGGCTTGTGGCAAAGTTGCACATGATAGATGCGCATGGATTATTTTCGCGCTGGCTTCTGTTTCGGTATTGCACCCCGGCGTTGTAAATATACCACAGGGAATAAACATGGTAGCTTCCATATGTTGGACATTGTTGGTATATTGGTCGGAATAGAATCTGGATTTTTTCGCAAGGAATACTCCAATTGGCCATGAAAACCACTGGTACGTTTTTATTTAGGATATTTCATTATATATGGTTTAATATAGTGTGGCCGATAGATTATACCAACCATATGGCTTTAAAATGTTGTGGTGCAATGGTATATGAATGACTAAGCATCTTTTAACCATCTCAATTAACATTGTCGTTGTTACTATAAGTAACTGTTTGTTTTCCGCAACGCTGCGACGAAATTTTTTTTCTTCTCTCACCCCCCCCCCCCACCCCCATATTATCCAATCACCAAAGCTCAAAAAGAGCATGTTGAACTAACGTGAAAATTGAACACGGTGATCGGCTTGTCACAAGCCGATAACGCCCATATGGACCTGACCTCTCCGACAGTCATGGCATGGAGTCGTCTAGTTTATAGATACCCTCGTTAGATGTACAACATGGCCGTTGCTGCGATAGAATCCTGGTGTATAAAGCGGATGAAAATTGCCGAGTTGTTCCTTCAAACGTGAGTAATATCGCATTGATATTACAGACCCCAGTGCCTTCCTTTAACATTAAAATCCCGGTGTACTGCTCAATGGGGCAATATGTGTGACCAAACTCTGCTTGCATAATTGCCTCTGGAAATCTACATAAGCTTTTTCGCCGGATCCCATATTGCCCTCAACCCAATGTAGACCATGTGGTACCATTAGGGTTGGCGGTAACCGAAACTAGCTCAATGCCAAGAATTTCATTGTGTGCACAAATGATCAACTTCTATGGCAGTGTTTGTGTGGTACAATGGAAGTATAACTATTGGGACTAGAACTGAAGCCTGACCCTGCAGTGGCCGGTGGGACTTCATATAAAATTTGGCGATGCCTGTTTCGTGTTCTCTCTGTTCTGCTCATGCAACTGGGCATGCTGGAGTGCCAAAAACACAAGTTTTACAACCGCGGTGGAGTGTGCAATCGAATACGGCGATTTTGGAAAGTTTGGTAACGCAATGACGTTAGTTTTCAAGCCCAGCCCGGTTTGCAGGTTTGTATACGTGATGACGGCGATAGCTTGCAAGTTCGTAACGCGATGACTGTGATAGATTGCAAGTTCGTAACTTGATACGGCGAGTTTTTGCAAGGTTGCAATGCAAAGACGCGAAGGTTAAACAATTTGCAGTTCGTAATACGATGATGGCGAGAGTTTGCATGTTCATACACGATGACGAGTTTGCAACGTAAGATGGGGAAGTTTTGCAATTCGTAAATGCGATACAGCGAGAGTTTTTGCAAGTTCGTAACACAATGACGGCAAAGTTTGCATGCTAAGCTAAGACGGGGAGAGTTTTGCAAGTTCGTAACGTGGGAAACAAAAAAAGATTGCAAGATTTAATGTTGTAACATTTTTGGACGTGGAAGTTTGCAACTTTGTATCGCGATGATCTGGGAGTGTTGGCAAGTTTGCAACACGAAGACGGCGAGAGTTTGCATGTTCGTAGCATTTTGACGGGAGTTTTTTTTCGACAAACTTGCAAACTCGGCGTCGCCGCGTTACAAACTTGTAAAACTCCCGTCATCAGGGTTACAAACTTGCAACTCGCCGTCACCCAGCCGCCCGGTCCGGGTGGGGTGCTGGGACACGGTTGCCAGGGGGAGCCGCAGAGGGCCACGGAAGGGGCCGGCCGGGAAGGAAAGCTAATCTCCGGGTGGGGGGGTGAGAAACAGGAGGGGGAGAGAGGTGTGGCCTGGGCCCCCAGTGTCGCAGGAGCGAGGAAGTCTTTCTCCCGCCTGGTTGACGCCCTCACACCATCTCTCGCATTGCAAACGTAGCCGTTATGTCCGCTCTATCGTGCTATACTCATACATGTCCAATGTGCCCACATGACCTTGGGAAAGAATTATTGTGCCACCACCCTAATGAATTCGTCAGCCTAAATAAATACACTCAATGTTGAAAGAAGCGTTGGCGGAATCTGAATTATCCCGGACCGTTGGTGTGAACATAATGCTCGTCAGGGATGCCAAATTTTCTGAGGTTAGTCATGTTTTAGGTAAAAGGAACTTCTATTAAAAACAAAAACGAAAGCGTCAACGAGAGCGGTCCATACGAAAACGTCATTCCGAATGCGCCTGATTTGCTCGTATTTTAGGTGCAATCCAAGAAACAAAAAATCTTCAGGTTGCGCAATCAAATTTACATAAAATGACCAATTGGGCGACCTTAATTCTTCCCATGTCATTCTGCGAAATCGATTCTGGGTATTATCATCGTCAAATTTGCAATCCTTGCATGCAGGCCCCAGCCATATAATTGTACAGCATCAGTCCTGGGGGTTGGGGGGGGGGGAGGATGGAGCAATCTACTGGAGGAAGGGGGAGTTTAGTGTTCATGCCATAACCAGGTCCAGACCTAAGCCTAGGCATGGGGGAAAAAAATAAAAATTCATTATAGGATGAATTGTCGAGATAACTGTAATGTTTTCACACGCAAAAGCCGGGCTGACTTCAGTAAATTCTGCACCCATCCAACAACATGCATGGTTATTCCGTCGAGGCTCCGAATCATCGGGTGGTGCAGAATACTAAATTCTTTCCCCAATCCACTTGAAATTTACAGAAGTTGTTTTGCAAAAACGCCTCAAGAAATTATACAAAAATGGCACACATCTTTACCATTCAACGGTTTGTGTTAAAACATCCAAAATTATGATTACTTTTGTTCACCATTTAATGGGAACGGGTCAAATTTCGGATGCCAGTCTGATAGGCGTCGTCTCTACAAACACCTATATTTATTTAGTTGTGTGCTTCCCAAAACTTGTTTGTGGTTGAGTACATTCATTAGCCACTGTGTATTCTATCTATTTAGTCATGCAATGTTATACAGTGGGAACTAAGAGCGAGGTGGCTCTTTCCAGATAAAGCTAATTTTGATTACAGCACCAGCAGTGAATACCGTTACCATGAGAGTGTGGCTGAAGTCATGTCAGAAATACAGGGCATCTCATGGAAGAGTGATAACCTGTGAGCAAGTTGAACAGGGAATCTGACCGAAATAGTGTAGAAGGTATTATGTCTGTTTATTTAACGCCAATTCATTTTTGCACTGTATGGCACAGGCTTGAAATAAGCAAACGGCAAGGGAAAATTTACCCCTGCTAAAGGCAAATGCCCCTGGTGGGGTGGCTGAAACAAAATGTGTACATTTGTATAGACAAAAATAGGGGCAATAAATGTTAAAAACACCAAAATTTGCTCCCGATCTGGAATCCTTATTTCAAGCCCTGTGTACATGTACCTCAATCTATTGCCTGCCAAAGTCATGCAGTTTGCCTGATTTCCCAGTTTGGGCATGAATTTACATGCATACCAAGGCACAGATTTTTTAAAAAAATGCATGAAGCTCTTGGGTCTTCCACAATACTAACAATTCCAATGCATTACAATTAATTCGGCATGACTTTGCAACGTGATATACCACTGTTCGTAATAAAAGTTTTACTCATATCATCTAAAACGAATAAATTTCAGGTAATAAATTCCAGGATTATGCAAAAAAATAATTATGAAGTTTTCTTTGATTTGGAAATTTTACAAATTTCAAAAAACAAAAAAACTAAAATAATGCAAAAGAATCGATTGGTCCCCATCTTCAACTCTGTTGTCATGAACAGTGGTTGTGCCAGGGGGTGGCATGGGAATCCCCTCCCCAATTTTTTTCTTTCCTCCCCCAAGTTGGTTCCCCCTCCCACCATGTAAAGGAAAAATGACCAGATATTTGCAAAATTAGCGATTTGGAGCCAAAAAAAAAAAAAATCACCAAATTTAGGCAACGTCAACGATTTGGGGGGCTGCAAATCACAATTTTGGAAAAATCCGGCGATTTGGGGGGCCAAATGGGTTTTAATCTTCAAATTTTTGGATATTTGCCTCCCAGAAGTTACTTTTTTCCCAAAACAATTTCACCTTTGTCCCTCCGTTTTTCCTCACAGAAATGCCTGGCACCCCCACTGCTCATGAACCTGTCCATTCTTGATTATTAGATTGCATTAGCCCAACATTGTTAACTGACTATACTTACTTCATGTCATTGGTACATAGTGTTGTAGCCCATTGACATAGTCATAACGTTGAGTTACACTTCAAGAAAATGCAAACAGTTTCTCAACATCCCTGTACTATTTTGTTATTTCAGAAACTAATGGTGACGAAATTGGTAAAAAAACCCATGGAAACTGAACAACTCTTTCCACTGTCGGGCCAGACCGTCTCGATTGTTTGGATATGCCATTGAATCAACTGGCTCCAGTGTTTTTTGCAGCAATAGGTGCTCTTTCCAGTCATCAAACAAATGGTGTGCCGGTTTTGAGATGGTTCCTTACCACATCGCAATTCTTGAGAATTCCTGTCTGGAGCTGAATTAAGGTGTTGATCTGGTTTATTTTTTTTTGCTGCTTCTTTGTGAATACAAGAAACATTGCGCGAGGAATATACGTTATCATCGTGCAAATACAAGTTCACCTTGCAGTATTTTAGCCCCTTCCGTCCGAGGGGCATTGAACCACTCAAGTTGCTCAGGACTATTGATTCCATTGAGCTCTCAAACGTCAGAACTAGTATTTGACCTAATGAGTCTCTTGGGCCGTCTTCCCCGCAAAACTCCCCATTGCTTGCTTCTTATTTTGACTTTCGGGCCGCTTTCCCCCCCAGTAGAAGACTTTGAAAAACCAATTGCTTCTGATTGACTTTGAGACTAAACAAGAATTTAACCGTCGCCATCTTGTAATCCCAACCTGTACCACGCCTACCGAAAAAGTCCCACGGGTTTTCCCCAATGTCACTTACTTTGGGCCCTCCAAATTTATCAGATGTGTCAAGGTCAAAATTTGCAAACCCTAGTAGAAGCAACATTCCGGTCAATTGCTTTTGATTGACCTTAGAAACCGGTTTCCTGGCAGAAGATGTTAAAAATCAGTTTCTCTGATTGACTTTAGGCCGGTTTCCTGGCAGAACACCCATGAGTTCTATGCAGTTCGCCGTTCATGATTTCCGCAGTTTTATTCCTCTGCGGGGAAAATGTCCGCCAGTCATTGAAAAGCAACAAATGACTCCTAATTGACTCTCGTACATCAGACGACACCTAATGTGTTGCTCCTATTGAACTCTCGGCCCTTTTTTAGGCTTTAATGTATTTAATAGTTGGGACACTATTTTTAGTATGGTAGTTAGAATCGTATTTGATAGTTGGGAATATACATTGTAAAATTATAAAAACCGTTTGGTCATTCATACAGTGGTTCCATACAGAGTGTCATTTCAAATGTCTGTTAACATGAATATTGTAATTTGGTAATATTTACAGGAGGGCATTTGCATGGTCCACAAGCCTTGCCCCCCCCCCCCCCCCCCACTTAACTAAAATAGTTTGATATTTATATATCAATCTGAACTGTCAACATTAAATTTTTAGTAATATCCATGTGGTCTTAACTTACTTGCAAATTTGGTCATATCTGTAAAAAATGTTCGAATTTGTGTATTTTTCTGTCAACGGACAGAAATTACGCATATGTCCTATGTACTGTAAGAACAAGCATTTCCTCATAAGACTGAACTGCACATTTCGGATCGTCAAAAAATTTTAATCAGAATATATGTATTCGGCCTGAAAATTTTAAATAGTGATGGAGACTTCTGATTTACTTGCTCCTTTAAAGGTGCATTTTGTGATTCCATCAGCTCCCTGTTTTATTGTTTGCTAGATATCATTGAAACATATCATTCACAACTTTTGTCGTTGATTCCGACTGCGGTTTTGTGTTATTAGCAGATGCTTGTTTTCCCACGTCCCATAGGCCACTGTGCTATAATTTCTGTCCGTTTACGGACAGAAAATACAAAATTGCGACTTTCTAACAGATACGACCAAATTTTGCATGTAAATTGGTACACATGGTTACCTGTGTTTACGGTTCAGTACATAAATCTCAACTTTTTTTTGTAAGTCGGGGGAATGAGGCTGGGGATCCGAAATGCCCTTTAAGCAGAACCCTCAAACAGCAGTGGCTTAGCTAGGATTTTCAATTGGGGGGGCCAAGTGTTTCATCTCAACCGCAGAAAATTGTGTAGGGGTCCAGGGGCCCGCTTAGGTCCCCTGTTTGGGTCCATGAGCGAACCGCCGGCGGGGGGGTCGAGGGGGCAAAGGCCCCTGAAAATTTTGGTTTATATGCTTTAAAATGTCTTCTGAGGGCTATTTTTTTACGTTTTGTAAATTTACTTGAATCCGCAACACACGCTGACCATGAAACTTTAAACCTATACTTTGCCGCCAAGCCTGCCTTGCAAGTGCCATTCCTTGAATTCTTTAAATGACCGACGGGCTCATCTCAACCAACGAAATCAATTATTGGGGGGGGGGCCGCGGCCCCCGGCCCCCCCTGGCCTACCCACTGCCTAACAATGATAACAAGCAAATTGCGGCCATTTTAGGCAAATCCGAGCTTTTTTTAGGGGGGCCAATTTGGCCCACTGTCATCTCTCTAGCATGCCTTGCAGTAGGGTTGGGTAATCATAATCAAATCTGAAATAACATGTTTTTATAGATTTCAAAACTTTTTGAGTACTTTTACAGACCTTGCCACTATTCATTAGGGGGGTTCTATAAAATATTTGAAGATCATTTTGGGTTTCCTAACTCTTATTTGATGCAGCTTGATCCCCTGAGCATTTTTGACACCAATTTTGTCAAAATCCGGCCAAAAAATGAGAAGGTGCCGCCCAAAAATCAAAATTGAGGAGGGGGTCTGTAAAGGGTCTGAAAATGATAATGTGTCAGTTACTGGAATTACACATACCACATTTTAGAAATGTTAGGGTTAATTTTTATGTTTTTTGAGTGTCAAGGAATCCATTTTGATGAATTTCCGTCATATTTCGATTTTCGTTTTCATAAATTAGCCATTTTACGTAAAAATAAGCCACGAGGGCGCTTTGCCGGCCACGCCCCCCCCTAACCTTATACCCATTTTGAATATTTTTTCTGTTTATAAATTGAAGACCAGCTGTATTAAGTATATTGTGAATTTTCAGCACATAGCTCTTTTTCGTTGGGTCACAGTGCCCAATTTTTTATAATAGGCAATGTTTCTGATATTGAAAACATAGGGTGGCAAAACGTTTGTTGACCTACACACAACCTAGTGGCACAAATTGCGTAACCCGGTAATGATGTAGTCCAATTAACTGGCTGCCACGGCGAAACCGTTAGTTTAAAGAGCTCAAATTTCGGAGTAGGTACTATCAATTTATTACCGTTAGGATAAGTTTTCAATATTGCAATAGAAAGTGCATGTAACCTTTTAATTGCAAAAGTGCCCTCAGACTGAATTGAATAAAAACCAAAAATTGGGCCATTTGTTATGAACGAGTAGCTTCTGACAACTGCTGGAAACATTTACATATTTTATATACCAAAATGGCTAAAATGTCAGATATAAGTACAGTATTGACATTACATTTTCAGACCCTCTGCAGCCCCCCCTTATATCACGTTTTTGGGCGGCACCTTCCTCTTTTTTGACCAATTTGACAAATTTGGTATCAAAATGCTCAGGGGTAAAGCTGCATCAAATAAGATTAGGACAAAATGATCTGAAATATCAATTTTTTCTTTCCTCCCCATTGTATATCTCACCTCTAACGTCGATCATCATTGCTATCTACTGCAGATAGCACTACTGACAGAGCATAAAATAAATCAAAGCTATGTGAATTGCATATGTCATTGGTGTTATAGCTTCATTTTTGCCATGTAACAGTTCCGAGTCAACCTGACACCCATCCGTGAGCTAGGGTTGGCTGCTAACCCTGATTAATTTAGCAGTCTGTATGGAATAAGCACAGTCCCTTGTCTTTTTTCTGTAAAGACTGCCAATTCATCAGGTCACAAGTGCCCCAAGCTATAATCTAGCCACACATCAATTTAAAATTCACTTTAAAGAAAGACATTTGGCGGGGACATCTTTTACGCATCACGTAATCCGAGTTCGCCTTGTTGAAAACCAGTCACCAACTGTTTGTTTGAACCTGTGCATTTTTCAATGGGAGCACTCTTTGGAATATCACAGTTGGTGGCATGTTATATTTGAATAGGTTTAAACTTCTTGGGTAAATCATATAGTCCTCTTTACAGGATATTTGCCAAAATTGTCAGTTTGGATTTTTTGCACGTAATCCCGCTTTTTTTAAAGCGCCCTCATATACATAAAAAATGCCCATTTAAGAAAATGAAACGTTCAATTCCATGCACCTTCCAGAAATGGATTTGTTGACCTCAAAATATAAAACACCATTCACAATTCATACTAAACCAGATAAAAACAAAAAAAGGCAATCAAGGTTTAACTTGGGCTGCTCTTCTTAGATAATTGCAGTTTCGTCCTGGCACTCTATAGATTTTGGCACTTTCCATT
The DNA here is from genome assembly GCA_023653785.1 of Ophioderma brevispina. NCBI lineage: Eukaryota > Metazoa > Echinodermata > Ophiuroidea > Amphilepidida > Ophiodermatidae > Ophioderma > Ophioderma brevispina. The sequence continues at coordinate 9,843 of JAMKCH010039947.1, forward strand.
CTTTTGGTCTAGGATAGGGTGAGTTTGTGAAGTCAAATGCGTTATACACTGGTGCTTTTTGTTAATGAGTTATATATTCTTGCAATGCATCCAATAAAATTTCCAATAATAATATTCCAACTGCAAATTGCTTTGTCTGTTGTGTCTGTGCATGTTATTCGTTTGGTATTTTTATTTCACATGGAACTGCGCAAGTAATTTAAAAAAAGGGACCCCAAATCAGATAACTTAACACTGTTGAGTAAAATGTTTTGCTCTGCTGTTATGAAAATGTTTACTCAATAGATGAAGTAATTTTTTACTCAACAGAAGAGTATTTTTTTCCTCAACAGTAAATGATTAAAGTTTAACCCTGCTGTGGAGTGAAAAGGGAACAACCCTTTCTGGTTGATTTAACTTTTAATCAGCAGGGGTTGATTAAAATTTTACTCCACTGTTGATTAAAGATTTTACTCCCTGTTGAGTAAAATTTTTAACACTTTAGAGGAGTAAAAACTTAGGTCCATCAGGTTGAGTAAAGTTTAATCAGCTGGAAGGTTGTTCCCTTTTTAACATCAAACGAATTAATTTTACCACACTAGAAGGATAAAAATTTAAGATTGTAGAGTGTACGTCCTAAGGAATATTACGTCCTCTAGAGGAATAATTAGAAAATTCTGATCGTTACTTTATTCCATCTTGGTTCCCAAAATAATGTTTGATACTCCTTGTCAGCATTCTAAGTATTAAGAGTTTCCGTCACTCATAGCGAACTACAATATTTACGTGGCCTAATCCTCCTCAAGGTTAGGAGGTTCAACCCAACCGGTCTGATGTTCCTGACACTCTGACACTTTAATCCGTTCTTTGATTTCTCCAAACAATGGAAATCGATAAGCGTTCTCAAACTCTACGATAATCTATTCAATTGATCTGGTATGAAGCCTTTACCTAATCTACACCAGTTCATGTAAATGGGTTTAAAGCTCTTACTCTCTCCAGTGTGAGCATTTCAGCGTTAATGCGCCTTTGTTAGTTTTGATCCTAGCACATCCTTTCCAAATGAAATTCGTACCACGCAAATGTATTTATTGACAGAAATAACACAATTATCTATAACAACATCACATGAATAATTTAACCAACGAGCAATAGTAATTGAACTTAGACAACTTGATTCTTGAGCCAAAGCCTTCTTTCTTAGAGCGTTGACAAGATATCCATGCCGCATTGCCAACGCCACGGTTTTGGGTAATGGACATAACCAGGTACTCCACCCATCTAAAACCATCGAAGATACTTCTCCTTTTAAGGATGACCATCAATACAGACGCACATCTATAAACAAAGGTAAACATTTTTAGACGGTTTTAGGTACGCTATACGAAGTATAATAGCCCCTGTCTCTCTGGTACAAGTAACTTAAGAGTGTGTTTCAGACAGTCTTCTCGGTTAACAAGAACGTAGACGACTGCCATCGTCTTCTCTCTACACAACCATTGTATAACGTTTGTCACCCTGCTTTATACATAAGGTTGAATGTCAAATCTTACAATGATCAATTCAATTTTCAAAGTTTTATTATACCTTACAGAGGGTGTGAACAATAATCAACTATTATTTTCTGCTTTTAAGAGCTAAATAGATAATATAACCACTCTTTGTTGAATTGCTTTTTCTCGGGTTGGTACATTTTGGGACCACACTTTTTCTGCTCCCAGTTGAATTCAGCAGCCTTGACGGAATTAAAGTACAGATTCCCTGCACTTTATTCCGCCAGGCTGCTAATTCACCCTGGGAGCAGGCAAAGAGGGTGCAGTAAATGTACCACCCCCCTTTTTCTCCCTTGTCAGTAGTTCTTGAAATGTAATATAAAAGATTAGGGAATCATTGTAATAGCGAGGAGCAGCTTAACTCTAAATCATGTAAAATTAATGGGCACACCATAAGAAAATGGTATTATAATAATATAATAATATATTCGTTATTTATTCACGGTAAAAACATGTTCAATATAAATACATGTTCTTCCACCGTCCGTGATAGAATCACTTTAATATAAAATTTACAACTTATTCACAACAATACAATATATTTTAAAGGTTTCAGTTAAGTGGGAATATACAATGTATATTAATATTACGATCTTTAATAGTGAAAAGGCGTTGTCCAGATAATCCATGATCATAAACTCCGTTTTTGATACATTGAGACTCATTTGTTGCGTAGAAGCCAATCCTTGACACTAACCAATTCCTTATTCATAATTTCCACTAATTCCTCTAGTTGTTATGGTTCACATAAGTGCCGTATCATCGGCATACTACAACGCTTAATTGTGAAGTGCACAATGGAAGATCACTGATTATAACAAATAAATAATAAAGGGCCAAGAATAGAACCCTGTGGGATACCGCATATACTATTTTCTGTGCTAGACATAACACCATTGACAACCGTGTTGTGACTTCTTCCACTCGTAACTTTGGAAACCACTTAATAACATGTATCGTGGAATATGAATGTTTTGATTTCTTAAGCAAAATACCGTGATTTACAGTGTCAAAGTCTTTTTCCTATCAAATCATCACTAGACCAATATCTTACCCTTGTCAATACTTCGAACCAATCTTCGGTGACATTAATAGGGAAGTCAGGGTTTGAGTACTGAGGTCTTAGCCCAGAGACTGATATTTTTGTAGATCATGTTATTACCATTCAAAATGGGTATAATTTTGGTCCGAAGACACTCTTTTCAATAACTTTGGAAATAACCGAAGTATGAAATGTGGTCTTAGTTCTGGGTCAGTAGAATCACCGCCTTTGTGAAGAGGGCATATCCTAAGCATTTTTCCACACATCAGGGAAAATACCTGTTATTAATGAAAGGTTAACTAGTGGTGTAACAGGTTCAACAATAGATGCGGCACCCAGTTTGAGAAGCTTAGCTGGAAGTTGTCAGTTTCCGGTTGCTTTCTTCTTCTCTGAGAGAAGAGATTAACTTATCAAAAACGTAGTCCGGGCTAACTGGATGAAATGTAAAGTTACTACAACTGGCTACCCGCAATCGTTAGTAAGCCTTCACAATTATCTCATCAGATCGTCCAAGATCAGGAATTTCTGCTGCTAATTCGTCGCGGCCCTATTTGGTGCAAAAAAGTGCATTCCTCATGTTGGCAATGAACTTTTGGCTCAGTTACGTTACATTCCCATTTTTAAGCACTGATATTGGTACTACTATAGTTTTAACCCCAGGAATAAGTAACTGATGTGTATGCCAAACCCCTGTTATCTTATTACCACATTTTTCAACATTATTTGGAAAGAAAAGACTTTTTACTTTGTGGGGATCTTACACACTTTTCAAATTAATTTTAAAATAATTACCAAAATCATCAACTATCACCACTTTTAACAGCTTTCTTTTTCAATAAATCCCTTTCACGCATTCATTGATAGCATTGTGATTCAACCATGGAGCTTTCTTACTTCTTCACAACGTTTCTTTTTAAGTGGTGCGTGACGATTACATACTGTCGAAAATATTGATTGAAACCTATTTGCAGCAACGTTAATATCATTACACAAAGTAACTGGAGTCCAATCAAACATATTATAAATCAGAAACAAATCAACATCATTGAATGTTTGTAATTACGGCTAATTTGATACTTATGGCCCATCTTATCGATCTTTACAATCACCAAAGTTTATATACACCAAGAACTGATCACTTATACCCAATGTGGTTTTAACTCCCTTTGACACTTTGTTTACATCAGATAATACATGATCAAGCAACGATTCAGTATTTTTCAGTGAATGCGAGTCGGCTCATTAATGAGTTGATTTAGATTGGAAGTTGAGGTGACATCAATTAACCGTTTTTTGTATAACAATCATGTTCTTCCATGCAAGCAGATCACAATTTAGATCGCCAATTAATACGATTTCCTCCTTCTTGTTCACAAGAATACTACAACAACTTTTTCAATATATCAAACTTTCACTCCTGGTACCTGGCGGTCTGTACCATACAATAACACATTATTTTTTTTTTTTGTTGGTAATCTTTAACTGCAACAATTATTTCTAACCTTCTCAGGCATTACATTTATTACGCACAATATGAGTGAAACTAGGGCTTTGTCTTACATAAACTGCAATATAAATATACCTCCGCCGTGGCGAGTTCGATCGTTACGACATAAAATATAATCGTTAATATAGGCTATTATCAGGAATATCAATCTCCCTCAAGTCTCGTTCGAAAGACCAAAATATCAAAAGAATTATTCATCAAATGTATAATTCATCAAAATGACCGGGTAGGGTGGCATTGAGGTGGCCTATTTTAAGGCCTTGGGGATTGGTGGTATGGACATGCCTTTAATGGTGTTTTTCCAGGAACGTCCGCGGCAGCAATGTTACCACTGTCATTTCTTTCATTTATTGTACAAATTAATCAACTGTATTAATCAAGATTATGATCAATATCAGGGATATCTAAATCACTATTGAAGCAATACACCTCTCTGGAAATATTTATATTGCTATCATAACGTATTACAACCACATTTTCATTCCTCACAATATTCGTAACAATTTCTTTTCTCTATCAACTTGAGTGCAATTAACATCCTGTACTGATAATTTTCATTACAGTTTTCATCGCATTACAATTAGGAACACTATGTTGTTTTTATTTTGATCTGGTCCTTTATGTAATCGAACACACCTCATAGTGGCCTAGTGGTTCATTTGTCCATCATTGGCAGTAGCTTCCTATGAGCGCAGGCGTGACATCTAACTCGTTTAAATCGTATCTTCAGGTTGCTTGTTTTTTGGTTTGATAGTGCCTCAATTTAAAGCAACCGCTATATTTGTGTGAGCGACGTTGTGAATTAGACCTTCGGACTCGCGATCGTGGTGTCCGAGCGAGTTAGTAGGCCTTTTGATATCGACGTGGATGATGTCGCGTACCTGCCTCAGATGGTCTCAGCGACGTTGTCTATGGCATTTGTTTTTTGCCTTTAATTTTGTTTTCATTGAGCTGCTTGACTCCACGTTTTGGGTGGATATTTTCAATTCCGATACAGAGTCCGAATAGGCGGGATAAGTGTATGTTAACCCCTCGCTGAGACAAATGACGTCCATCTGATAGTAGTGATAGCTCCATTTCTGTATGGTCATATGTTGGCCAACGTCGTCTACTTCTAACTGCAAGTTTCTTTTAATGCTTCATTCAGGAGCTTGATCTTTGAGTCGGAGTTTTTTTATCGACGCGTGGGCAGATTGCTGATATGACGGTTTCCGTCATTGGCCTCCACATGGAGGAATGTTATGATAGCCTCCATAGACTTCATTATTTCATTTAAGTACGTTCGGTGGTTCTTATTGTCAATATCGTTTGTGCCTGCGTGAATCACGATGTTCTTGTAGGACTGCAGTTTGTTTTGCAGTTTATTTCTCTGAATATATTAACATCTGCACCGCGCGCTGATTGCTTATGTTCAGCGTTTTCATCCACAAGGTACCAGATGGTGTATCCGGTCTTTTATTATCAGAGCTTGGGGTATGCTGGATATCTTCGGGAGGCCTGAGTGTTTACTTGTTGTTTCGGAGGACCCTGGACTGTTTAAGTTCATTCAATTCACATTTTAAGGAAGGAGGCATTTCAGTTTGGAGAGACTTTTTGTTTTGTCGAGTATGCTTTCTGATCCCTTCTCATGTCCTCGTTTTTTCTTTCATATGCCTGCTGGGTTTTTTACATTTTTTCCTGTTTGCTGTTCATGTTCCTTTACCTTTGCGGTCAAGGGTGTGACTGTGACTTGCAAGTTTTTCATTATCGTGTGGATATCTTTGCAATCTGTACATATCCATTTTAGTGGATTTTCAGCTTTTTTTTTTTAGGTTTAGCGCGGTTAAGATGTATAACGTGGCACACCTGTCCAGTGCATATGTTCAGTAAGGTTTCCCAAACAAAACTTTCTTTGCAACATAAGGACTTAGCGTTTACAGTTCCATCATCCATTTTGGCATTTTGTGGGGCACTTAATTGATTCCGGCTGAACTATTATGGTAGCGTCAAACACTGATTGAAGATGAATTTGTTGATGATAGGCCTTTTAAATCCGTTTTGGATGGCCATTAGGTATTCAAAACTTATTCCAATTGATTTTGTTTTTTGGTTGAAATCGCAAATCATTGCAACGTTGACAAAAGAAACACGGTCTCCCTGTCTAATTGACCCACAAACATTCGGTCGGCATTTTTACATCCTCGCTTGGCCGGCCTCGCCATTTTTTGTCTCAAGTAGAAATTTTATCACACCTGGTCCCTATTGAAGTTGTTGGTAGTGTTCTCTAGTAGAGGACAAGGATACAAAAATACAAGATCACTAAATTGGAGTGAATTCCCAACTATAAACAGCCTCCCTGGACGACTAAATGAAATAGAGTCTTTTATCATTCTCAGCTTTATCGAAGTACTCACGATCCAATTCAGTCCAAGGTTTTTAAGTAATCCGTCTATTACCGACTCTGCTGCCCTTATTGAAAATGCAGCATTATGATTGGTCGTTTCACTGCCCATTATTCTGCAATATGGTTCACAATGCATTTCCTTTTTAAATGAAGCTGTTTTTTGGTAATAGACTAGAAATAAGGGTTTTTGCAGTGTCATTTTATTATGGACTCATAATTTATCCTCGGCCAGAAAAAAAACTTTCAAATAATGGGCTTTCGGCTGCGCCTCGCCCATTATTGAGTTTTTCTGACCTCGTACACATTATTCGCCCATAAATGACACTGCAAGCCCTTTTTTCTTAATTAGAGTTTCAACGGACGTTTTACTACTTCCAGGCAATACTGTGGCCAATGCAGAAAAAACATTTGCTCACATTCGGTAGAAAAAGATGATTTTTGTGTTAAGCGATCAGCGAGCGTGCTGAGTAATCAGCCTCTATATATCGAAATATCGTATTTAGTTTCTATAGTAAATCACAACGAACCACAAATAGCGATTTCGACTGAGTACCCTATATCGAAACCAGATTGGAATAGCAAGGTGGGGAGGTTACCCGGCATCTGAAGTCCACGTACGCTTTACAAACACATGATCGTTTATATATTACTGTCAAGGGTAAATGACTCGCTTTTGCAAGTAATCTTAATAATCTATACATCCGGTAACGATCACTTACTTGACTATCTCGTTTATAGCAGTGGGGCAATATTGATCAAAATCGTGTACATGTATAACTTTGTGAATTCACCCCAGGTAACCTCCAAGAAGATATGTTTTTAGGTTAATTAGTGAGTTTTCCATCAAAAACCTGCAAAGCTTGACTGTGGTTCCAAACATTGTTTACTAATTCACTATCTTGGATTGCCACTACTGGAGGCACACTGCACGACAAGGGAACCTGCGGAATTCAGTGAAGCGCCAGAACGTGCTGTATCGCATCTCTCGGTCTGGATCATATTTGAGACCACTGTGTTTGGACACGATAAGAAGAACTAAAAGAACACTTAAATGTTTCCTGCCCTTTATAACTCGATGTCATAAAATACTTCTTCTGAAAAAACACACTGTTCAAAATAAATAAACCTGTAAAAAACAGGCATTTTACTGGCAGCTGGGACTCACTACTACATGCAGAACGTAAAATAACTGGAGCCGTAAAATTACGAAAAACCATATGCAGGGAACTAAAAAACGGCGTAAAATCGCAATCTCAGCTTCAACGTTTATTGTTTGGTTTTTTGACTTGTTTACACAATATTAATGAATTAAAACGTTATTACAATCCCTCTGACCAAATTGTCACGCTGAAGCTCTGCATCAATACAAACGTTTTTATTTGACCGTTACCAATTGGTTGTAAAAGTTACATTTCAACGGCAACAATTTTGAGAAAAAGGCAATAAACATAGGGAAAACGTGAAGAAATAAAGAGTGAAACCAGCTTATACGCCTTTGTTTTACAATGTGGTAATGTATCTTTTAATTTCACACCACTTACTTATCACCATATGAATAAACTTAAACACATTACTCAACCTTACATAAAGATTCGAACCAGGGGGCCTTACATTACAAGTCCTAACCTTATCCACTACACACTTACTTTACCAATAGCAGATGCGAATATTACATATAGAGTTGTGTACTACTTTTTTTTCAAATTAAAATATATCCAAAAAGGAGGAAAGAGTTTTTAAAACTATTTTGAAAAACATACGAAAATAAGGATTTTTGTATTTTTTAATGGGGACGGTACGTTACGACGTTATTTAACACATTTTATGGTAAAAAAACGATTTTCATAGTCGTATTCTTACATTACAAACAGTTACAAAATGACGTAAATTACGAAAATAAATAACTATCAGACTATAAATACTACCTTTTTTCACAATGTGTTAATTATTTTTTAGCACTGTTTATTAACATTTTTCTTCTGCTCCAAATTGTCAATTTTATGTTAGTTATAGGTCTAAAAGCGTGAAGATTATTGAATAGTTCGGGGTTTACCGTAATTATAAAAGGTAAATTCTGGTAAAATTAGGAACTTTTTAACAGTGCAGGCAGTTTTCCCCAAAGTCTCTGGGCCGTCATTAATTATTCCACTTACTTGATCTGTAGTTGACTTGTAACAAGGAAATGTTTATCAATCCCTGAAACACATGAGCGTAAGGCACTGGAAAACGCTATATAAAACACTGAAGAAAATAACTAAGTTCGCAAGATGTGTGACGTTCCTTACAATTATTAATAATGGGCAGCTCACACGGCGGAAAAAGATGTACATAAGCGGGCATCCAGAAATCAAGTGAAGAAAATACATGTTCTTTCAACTACAAAGCCGACTTGGGCCTTGCTCTGATTGGCTGGAGCTAAACATGCCCCTCAAATGATTCTATTTGGCTAACAAATTGGTCCACTCTACTGAACAACAATGAAGACCTTCAGAAACTTATGTGGGCTAGTCTGAGATCAAGCTCTTCCTGCTTGTGGTATATTGCCGTAAAACTTGTTTGCCTCTTACATTAGTACCCACTTTAAAGAGGATGTCCCCACCGTAAACATTTTTTTTTACAAAATCTTCAGTGCCAAACATTTGCAAACTAACCATCAACGTTTAACTTATACTATGCACAATATAAAACTAACACTCTCCAAATTACCACATTTTAAAGATGTTTGCATTGCCACCCATTTGAAAAATATCTATTTCGTTCACCAACGTCTATTTTTATAAAATTATTTAACTGGACGTCTTCTTCCGACTTACGTTTTACTTAATATTCCTTACTATTTATAAATGGCGTACAAATGAATCCAGACCATTTTTTTAATGCATCCGAATCAAGGGACTTGATTTTGAATTACAACTAACCAAAATATTTGACAGTGTGCCATTTAACTTTAACTTTTCTAAAATTAAATTTAAATTCTATATTCTGGGTTCCTTTTTGCCTATACTGCACAAATGCATCCAATTTTTTTACTTTAACTTTTTGCATGCTTCCATGGGTTTCCAAGCTAATCAATGCATTTCAATAAACCTTAAAACTTAATATGAAAACCGTCACATATTAAGATTTCATAATTTCAATTATACATAATTCAAATCTAATATCCCTCTCGTAAAATCAATCAGTAATCAAGTCAAGTAGTCACCTTCTGGTGCTCTTATCGTCCTCCATATCGAGTACGAACAGGGGGCCAGGACGACTAGGGGAATTTGATGTCTCTCGCTGCTTGTAATGCAGCTTGTCTATCTGGAGTGTTATTCGCTGCTGCACGGCGAGTTGCTCTCCTCTCTGGATAGTCAGGGACTCTGGGTAGAAGGAAAATGCGGCTTCCCAAAAATTGTCAGGTTTTACTCTGATTATATTGAAAGGGTTGTCGCTTCCTAAAGCGCGGACTGCGGATACGCAACTTGCTCATCTGTATCTGTGACTAACATCATTAGTTAGCGATTCTGTAATGGAGAACAAGTGAGCTCTATCCTGCCTTCAACTTGGTTATAGTCAATTATCAATGAACTATTTTTTTGGCACAGCATTCAATGAATCGGTATCAACGATTTGGTAATTCAACCCCATCATTCAACCTTGCAAAATACGAAATGGACCAATCCCATTTGTGAGCTAATTTTTTTCCTTGCACACTTTGGGTTGGTAAGATAAACTAATTGACCCACCTTATAACGCTTGAACCTCACTTTCTTATCATAATGTCGTTTTTGCTGGTTCAAAGATTGTCGGGTCGATTCCCGAACTTTTGGGAAGCAGCTTTCACCGCTTCTCCAATGTGCCGCAATGATAGAGATTTCACTGCGATCCAAACTTGAAATCGTAGGTTACCAACTAACCTGAGCTGGCATCTCGGCGCCTTACATAGGCAAGGTAAAATGGAACTCAATCCATTGAATTGAAACAGTTGAAGTATAGGCAGTTCCTAGTTTGCGGTACCAACTCATCCCAATCACCTGGAATAGATAACAAATGCCGAACTATCCTGGGCACGCAAAGTGCGTATTTTGCCTTCTGTTGGGGCATCACATTCCGGATGTCCTGCGCTTGTCCTACTCTTGTGGATACCAAATCTTTTACAGAAAGATTGTACTACTTGTGACTCAAATTGGACACCCTGATCACTATGTATCACTTCAGGAATTGAGTGCTGAGGAATGTATTTGTTGACTTACAATCCGCCACAGCATTTTTGCAGTTTTTGTCTAGCTAACGGTATAGATTAATAAACTCGTAAAGTAGGCTGTGATTACTAGCAAATACCTATCCCTTGGAATGAGACCTACTCTGCAATCTCCGCCGCAAAACAAGTCTTGAAACGTCTCGTTTCTTAGAATTGATTTTAGAGAGCTCTATACCTGGGAACAGGATCGCGCTGTCGCTGGCACGTCACATCGCTGACAAATTGCAATGTCCGCGACTACATGTACGGCCAGTAAAAGAGGGCAATGCTTGTGCATGGTTTTGTCTCACAACCAAAATGAACATAAGAACGCGTACGCATGAAGTTTTGGGTAAGACTTCAGGAATAGAGAAGTAGGAACAACGGCTTGCATGTACATGGGTTGTTCCTCTAAACCGTGTCGCTATCCATAGATTCCATTTCTACTAACTGCCAAGACGTATACACGCTTCTATACTTTCTCAAAATTGGATCCCTTGATCGCAACTGGCGCCTAGGAAAGGGTGGATTAATCATTGTTAATCCACAAGAGATCTTCCTGAATATGAGGATCTTCTAATTGCATTTCCCGCTAAGTACGGTCAAGTCATTTGCAAGACCAAAATGTGCTAGAATCTACAGGATCTTTCAAGTTGGTATTTTGCCTTGCTTCCTTTGTCACTTAAATACATGTACTACTAAATGGCCCTTACTACTGTTCATTTTGACAATAGTCCTTCTACATTCGTCACACTCTGAGTCACCTGTGAACAGTGTTGCACTAAATGATCTACCCCTCGCCTCTACGTGACATTGCATCTGCATTTCTGTGTTTAAACCTGCTTTGTGTACAATTATCCAATCAAGAGATCATTTCCATGCCCACCGTGCTCTCCCATAGGATCTACATCAATTGGCATTCTAACGAGACCAACTAAGGGCTTATGGTCGGTAACAACTTGAAACTGGGAATTTAATAAATAATGTCTAAAGTGTCTACAAGACCAGAAATCGCCAAAGTTCGCGGTCATAGTAGACCATTGCGTTCGTCTTGTAAGGCTGTGGTCTGTCATACCGCTGACTCTTTTCTTGTTATATTCATCTTTCTGAGCTAAAACCGACCCTATAGCATGAGCAGAAGCATCTACATAAAGAATGAAAGGAGCATCAAAGTTGGGATAGTGTCGGCAAAATGGTGGTTTGACCAGGATTCCGCAAAATTCGAAATGACTTTTCACAATCCTCTGATCCATTGAAATGGGACAGGGCTTTCCCTTGTGAGGGCTAGCAATGTTGAGCATTGAGCATATTGTTCTTTATATACTTCTGTAGAATCCTTTTAATCCTAACCACCCACGTAAAGAAGAAACATTAGTGGGTCTTGGCATTTTGAATACCGTTGTCGATGTTCAGAGTATCCCTGGTCTACTCCATCCTTTGACACTAGTGCTCTAAAAGGAGACCTCACGAACAAAGAATTGCATTTCTCTGGTTTGGGTTTTAGACCTGCCTGCCTTAAGCGCTCAAAACCTGCAGCCAATGTGCTAATGTCCTCAAATTTCTTCCACATCTGAACAATGTCCATCGTGTAAAGACAAACTTTGGTCCAATGCATGCCTGCAAGACGAGTTCGACGACCAACCTCTGGAATGTGCTGCTGGAATTTTTTAACCCCCTTGGCATCATTCCACTCGTACACCGCGCCTGTCGAAAATGGCGCTACGTTTCTTTCATCAGAATCAAGTTTCACTTGCCAAACCATGGCCCAGGTCATGGTACTAAAATGCAACTAATCTTGGAGGGCATCTATCGAGTCATCTATACGTGGAAGAGGCTGACAATCTTTTATTGTAGATCGATTCAAGAATCGATAGTCAACGACCATTCGATATTGGCCAGAAACATTTTCTTTTTCACCAAAAGGGCTGGAGCTGACCAACAAAGTTGAAGTGACTAAACCATCCTCTCTAACCACCAATCTACTTGCTTCCTCAGTTCATTATGCAATTTGGCGCTTGCGACCGCGCGTTGCCTAACGTGGAGTATTATCATCTGTATTTTCTTATTGGCAATCAAATGAGTCCTTCCATAGTCCCTAGGATGACTACAATATATGTCTTAGACTCAATCATGGGCTTCAACTTTGTTCAGTTGTTCCGGAGTGAAATCCACTGTGACAATCAACTTTGATAAGGTCAACTGTCTGCCAATATGAATGCAAGTTACAATTGTTACCCAAATTAATCTCACCAATACCTCATATGTTCCCCTTTTTGATTGATCCGAAGACATCACCCAATGGTGTTATCCCTATACATGTTAACACTATCATCAGATATAGTCATGACCAGCCATTTGAATCAGATCACATGAGTACTCACGTTAAGTACAGCTGGCTAATAATTGGGATATATCAGAATGTGGTTCAAAATTCCTTGTAATCATGAAGCTACAGACACTTGCCATGCCGCCATTTGAAAATTCTCAATTGAAATCATTTAACTATTGGAGTAAATCAACAGTTTCAGCAGAAACTGCACACAACCAGACATTGGAACAAATTTGTTTCTCGTTGAATAAGATGTAGTTTGTACTCCGTCTCCACGTGTCTTAAATTAAGCAACAATAACAAAGAACTTGGTTTGTCTGTCATAAAAATCCCATCCCAATATCATAGGATGTTTGGATGTTTACGTGCAACCAAAATCTATGTTGAAATGGGTTTTGATATGTGTTATAGGAACAGATAATTAATCCCAAATATCTCACGTTCGCCAACAACTGAACCAACTGATTTATCACAAATTTGGCTTCAAACTTCTACATTTCAAACCTGGTGTCCATTATACAAAGTTTCACGATAAGGGACACATTCAAGGCACCTGTATCTATAAAGCATTTGTAGATACTTTCTACCAGAACTCTGATATATGGCATTGATCAACATGAGTAAATAATGGATCTGTATTGAGATTTTGTTAGATTATCCGCACTTCCACTCACATCGGGATTTTCTTTTTCTTCTCCCATTTCGGTTGGGCGATTGATCCCAATCGACAACCGGTTAATCGTTTCCCGAATCACTATCAAAATTAACTTGCCTTTGGTTCTAGAATTAAACTTGGAGAATTGTCACGAAAACGTGGAAAGTTGAAGGCATTACTTAAGTCTCTTATCATTATGCATCTTTCCTGAGACCTTCGATCTCCTGTAACCAGAATACGGAGAATAATCTCTACGCGAACACCAAAACGCTGCTCTCTGGAGAACTACATCTCTAGACAAGTTATAATCAACCTTTCATCATACTTTGCTTGTATCATATACATCCATGTCTATCAAATTTGGGTACATGTTTATCATAATTGGGCACATAGCTGTCTCTAAACCACGCTAGGAATTGCATAAAGATCACGCCTAACTACGTCTATCTACAATTATTCCTATTTTGGTCTTGAAGAAGGTGACCTAAATCGACCACTGCGATATTCTCTTGTAGGAGATCTATAAGGACTACTACGAATTCTCTACTGGAGCTCCTGACAGCTCTCAAAGAAGCAACGGCACCGCGGCCTGCCACTATTAGACTTTCCATCTTTCAATCTGTCTGACAAAATGGACATCTGGGACATTAATGTTAGAAATGTCCGATTTTGATGCCATAAAGAATCTTGTTTTCTGAATTTTGTAAATGTATTTACAGTTGAATCTTTATCAACTGTCAACTGTTTTAGATCTGATTGAAATCTTGGGCAAAATTCCTAGTCTTTGTGCCAATTTCAATAGCCCTCTTCGATATTTGCAGGACCATTCTCTCATACATTTGATTTGTGCATTTCTTGATCAAGACCTTTCAGAAATCTGGCAATAAGCCTCTTGTTTGAATTGTGGACCATAATCATCACACCCCTACAAATGCATTGTTAACCATCGCCCTACCACTGCTGCATAGAATCTTTAGTGGATCATTAGGCAACGGGGACGAAGATAAAGAAAAGTCCTCTAACCCTGCGCATCTTATTAGCATGTCAAACACTTGCGCCAAAGATTCTTTTGCTTGTTGAAAATCATTGCGTGTGGCAACTGGCATGAATCCAAAAAGAAAATGCTTTTCCATCTAGTTTCATTGGTACGGCCTTGCCAATGTTGGGGCTCCTGTAGGATTATTCTGTACGCATTTCCAACTTTTTCGGCACCATGTATTAAAGTCTTCATCAGCATTGCCTTTAAAAAATGGAGGCAAATAAGAAGGATCCCACTCTGATGCAGCTGGATCTGCATCGCACTTCTCCAGGTCCAGATCTGCATCCCTATTTAGTTTACTCAATTTTAAAGGTTTCACAAACAAATTCACATTTACATCAATAAAATAGCAAATTTCATTCATTTGAGCCTTCAGAATATTAAATCCAATCAATTTCATACACCAATATTCAATAGACAATCTCAAGAGTAGCTCAAGCTAACAAAAATTCTCATTTATCGTACGTACCACAAGTACCATCAGTTCTCACAAATTGTTGACCAAAATCTATACGACTTGTCTAATTTCAAATGTGCTTTTATCCTCCGCACAAATTCAAAATATATTCAATATCATTAATCTAAACTTTCAATAATCAAGCAAAATTGCTTAAGATATTCATATTCTTTATTATTTTGGTCACCTTATCACTCTCAAGAAATGTATGCACATTTTAATCAAAATAATCCTTAAATACACTCATTCACAAAGTTCTTTCAAGAGTCACATCTATCTTCAGTTTAAGTTGATTGGGGAAAGTTCACCTCGCAAACCTTCTTGACACACTAGAATAATCTACTGAAAAGTGTCTGCACTCTTCATTAGAATTCCTAACTCCAAAACTTTCCGAAGTTCTCAGAAATAACGCTCTCTGTTAACTATTCGACAAATATATCGCATTCATTAACCAATACTTTCAATCATACCGCCATTCAGGAACACTGCATACCATTGAACTCGCGTAACGCAAAATGCTAAAGTTCACAGCTAACGGCCCACAACACATGGATATCTTGGTACTACAAACGCCTACTCCACATCTAAGTTTCGGTACAAACTCGCAGAAGTCCTTAATCAGCATTCAAAGTAAACCTATAGTTTTTCAGTCTCGTAGGGATCACCTCGCAGATAAAAAGGCATAGAACATTTGGAAGGTTTACCAGTCCACCACCAGCAAAGTAAATTTCTCATCTTTCAATCATTCCACTCCCCCTTAACTCAGTCAGGTGTTGTCTAATGCAACAACCAACCGTGCAGCAGCAAAACTATAAGTCCATATTGTGAAGAGTCAATGAAATCAATCTTGGAAGAGGGGTTCCAAATTCCGGTCTACACATGCCACAAATTCTAAGGCCATATATGATAAAGCATAAGAAACCATTCATTCCGCATATCGACCACCGCTGCCACCGAATGTTAACAGGAAATGTTCATCACCCCTGAACACATGAGCGTAGGCAACTGGAAAACTGCTAATATAAACAATGAAGAAATAACTAGTTCTCAAGATGTGTGACGTTCCATTACAATTCTTAATAATGGCACTCACCAAGCTGAACATAAAGATGTGCATAAGCTGGCATCCAGAACTCAGTTAAGAAAATACAATGTGCTTGCACTACAACCTGACTTGTGCCTGGCTCTGATTGGCTGAGCTAACCATGCCACTCAATGAATTCTATACTGGCTAACAAATTGGTTCCCTCTACTGAACACAATGAATGACCTGTACAGAAAACTTATGTGGGCTATTCTGAGATCAACTCTTTCCTGCTTGTGGTATATGCCTTAAAACTTGTTTGACTTTACAGACGTTCTTCAATTACCAGGCCTGTTTCCAACATAACTTCATATCCAAAGGACTGACAAAGTTGTTGCAGACAGCTGAAATAATATCTACCTGAAAATGGACTTATTGATCTTACCAATCAGCATATGTTCCCAAGAGAGTACAGAAATGGCATTTATTAGGAAGTGAATAATGATTACTGGATGCTGTAGACAGCTAGGCGAGAGTGGTTTTTCTTGTCATGCTCGACCTGTCCGTAGTATTCGATACCATCGAACCATAATGTCCTCCCTCCATCGCCTCAATAACTTGCATATCTGGCATGCTCTTAAATGGATTAAATCTTTTCATTGATAGTAGAAGTTACCAGGCCTATTAGAAGGCTATTTTCTGACTCTATTCTCTTGATTATGGGGTTCCACAGGTAAACCTTAAATCCATTGGGATTCATGTTATACAAGTCTCCTGTTTGGGCCTATCATTAAGCATGGACTAAAATTTCACGATATGCTGACGACACCGTACAGATTATCTCTCCTCTCCTTTACCCCAAATCAACTCAGTCCATGAGGTTCCTAACTTTGTCCCCTCACAGATTAGTTCAAGCCCAGTAAAAGCATAATGTTGGTACCACAAAGCTGCCCTGAAGGAAAATAAGGTTTTTTGCGGCCACGAGCTCGCTCTTGCACATAACCAGCATTAATGGCTAGAGGGATGCCTAATGTATTTTTTTTTTTACTGTGTGAATTGTTTTTTACTGTTAATTTTTTGTTTACTTGTTTAACTATGTTTTTTTTTACTGTGTGAATTGTTTTTTACTGTGTGAACTAATGTTTTTTCTATTTAATAGCCGCTAGCCCCGTACAGAGGCAGGCTTAAGAATGAGGGAAATTATGGGGTAAATAACTGTACTTTACTGGTGAATTGTTTTTTTTACTGTTTTAACTCATTTTTTTCGTGTGAATTGTGTTTTTACTGTGTTAACTAATGTTTTTTTACTGTGTGGAATTTGTTTTTTTACTGTGTTAACTATGTTTTTCGTCTCTAACCGAGCGTGCGTCGCACCGTAGCCCCGTAAAGGGGGCAGGGCTTGAAGAATTAGGACAATTATGGGTACATAAAGTACTTTTGTTTGAAGTGTTTTTTACTGTTTAACTAATGTTTTTTCACTGTTTGAATGTTTTTTTCTGTGTTAACTAATGGTTTTTTTTTACTGGTGAATTGGTTTTTTTTACTGTGTTAACTAATGTTTTTCTTATCTAACGACTTGCGTCGCAGACCGATAGCCCCGTCAAAGAGGGCAGGGCGTGAAGAATGAATAATTTGGGTAAATAATAAAAAGATAGAAAATGCGTAAAAAAGGTTCTTTTAAACGAATAAACTGCAATATAGGAATATTGCAGTTTATTCCGTAAAAAGAAAACTCCTAGTTTTGTATGGTGGTGTGATTATAGGTGGGAAACTAAGACTCCGCTGAAGAAACGCTTCTATGGCAGAAGGGTCCACAGTCCAACACCAACAATCTTGAAACACCGATGGGTCAGCATTTCAACTTTCCTAACCATACAATTTCTGATCATACCCTTAGAGGGTAATGAATCGCTCCAGCAACCGCCCCGACACGTCCTTCTCACAGAGACAAGGTGTTGGATGAAGCGTTCTCTCACCATCCACCCAAAAAATGGTCTCAATTTTTCAACTTCTCTTTCAGGTATCTCTGTACTTTTTTATTATGCTCATCATGCTCAATATAGTGACAAAAGTATTAAATTTAATATTTGTATATTTGATAAGAGTTTTTAATGGTAAAAAAAAGTACAGAGATACCTGAAAAGAAGCTGAAAGATGGTAGGTTATACAAGATTTAAAAAGGTTACACAAGATCATGAGGCTGGATGGTGATTACGGCGGTCGGGTAAGTTTTTCCCACGGTGTAGTCTGTGTCACAGACTGCGAAAGATATAATCTAAATTAGTACTGGCGCGAGAGATTACGTTAATCAGTCCGTTCAAGCGATGTATGCAAATGAAAATGAAACTAAATCTCAAATAATCTCCGGAAACGAAGAGGTTTTATTGAGATTTTTGCATCAGAGGTCCCGTTACTAGTTTTTTTTGAATATGTACGTAATTGGGTCTGAAACTAAATAGAACTTAGCAAGAAAATTGAACGTTTTTGTCGGTACTTCGGTGCTCGCAAAACCGGAAAAGTACAAGCAATCGCTTACGAACGGACGGCCGCATCCCCTTTTCCCACAATGCCTTTCGGTATTATCAAGTCTTTGAGAATTTTTCAAACGGTGGTTTAATTAATGCCAATTTTTTTTTCATTTTAAAAACATGATTACGTACTTACCGGACTGCCGTAGATGGGTGATTATGGAAATTATACACGTGTAGTTTATGTTCTATGATGTAAGTTTCCGGGGAAAATTAAATATAACAAAACAATAAAACACCTGCACTTGTTTATTGTTATCAGTGTCTAGGTGTCCCTCCACATTGTTATTTCTGTAAGCTACCAGAGAAAGGACATTATTTCATCATGCAAGAAAAAACTGGAATTCACGAGTGCTGTATGCTATTTTGAATATTATGTATTTGTTTATCCCTAGAAATCGCCCCCAAAAATACTTGATTTTTGTTTCCAAATATTGTGCAAGCGCACTGGCACATTTTCACAAAATATACAATTTCTTTAAATTTGCTCTCAAATGATAGTCTAGGGGCCATTGGACTAGAGAATGAGAATGTTTATTTAAACGCATAAAAAAACATACTCAAAAACAGCTAGGGACGTTAATAAGAGGTTAAGACATCCGGTACTTTGTAGGCTAACTTTTACGTTTTCCAGAACTTTAATCAACAAATGATATATTACATGAATACCATATAACTCGTACTCATTGATATATTAAACCACAATGAAGACCTGTACAGAAACTATGTGGCTGTCCTGAGATCAGCTCTTCCTGCTTGTGGCATATTGCCTTAAAACTTGTTTTTTGACTCATTACGACTTCTTCAATTACCGCCTGTTTTTCCAACATAAACTTCATATCCAGGACTTGAAAAGTTGTTCAGGACAGCTGAAATAATATCTAACTGAAAATGGACTATTGATGCTTACCAATCAGCATATGTTCCCAAGAGGAGTACAGAAATGGCAATCTGGAAGGAAGAATGATATACTGGAATGCTGTAGACACGTTAGGCGAGAGTGGTTTCTTGTCCGGCTCGACCTGTACCGTAGTATTCGATACCATCGACCATAATGTCCTCCTCTCGCCTTCAAAATAACGTTGCCGAATATCTGGCAATGCTCTTAAATGGATTAAATCTTTCATTGATTCGTAGAGGTACCAGGCCTTTATAGAAGCAATTTTCTGACTCTATTCTCTTGATATGGGTTCCACAGGGAACATGGAATCATGGGATTCATGGATACACTTCTCTGTTGGGCCTATCATTAAGCCATGGACAAAAGTTCACGTTTATTGCTGAAGACACACGTAACAGATTTACTCTCATTTACCCCAAATCAAATCAAGTCATAATGGGTTCCTAACTTTGTCCTCTCACAGGATTTAGTTCAAGCAAAGGGTAAAAGCATAATGTTGCTGACCACTAAGTGCCTGAAGGAAAATAGGTAGTTTTTGCGGCCACGAGCGCGATCTGCCACATACAGCATTAATTGCTGATGGAGTGCCTAATGTATTTTTTACTGTGTGAATTGTTTTTTACCTGTGTGAATTTTTTTTTTACTGTGTTTACTAATGTTTTTTTACTGTGTGAATGTTTTTTTACTGTGTTAACTAGTTTTTCTTATTGATAGCCGATAGGGCCCCGTAAAGAGGGCAGGCTTGAAGAATGAGGGAAATTATGGGGTAAATAAAGTACTTTTACTGTGTGAATTGTTTTTTATGTGTTAACTATGTTTTTTTAACTGTGAATTGTTTTTTAACTGTGTTACTAATGTGTTTTACTGTGTGAATTGTTTTTTTACTGTGTAACTAATGTTTGTTCTTATCTAACGATCTGCGTCGCAGACGCGATAGCCCCGTAGATGGCAGGGCTTGAAGAAGAGATAATTTGGGGTAAATAAAGTAAAAAAGAGTAGAAAACAGTAAAAAAAAAAGATTTCTTTTACGGAATAAACTGCAATATATTAATTGCAATTTTATTCCGTAAAAGACACCCTCGTTTTGTATGTGTGTGAGTATAGGTGGGAACGAATACTCCCGCTGAATAACACGCTTCTAGGCCATAGGTCCACATTCAACACCACAAGTTGGAAACCCGGGGGTCAGCATTTCAACTTTCCTAAAGGAAAAAGAGAAAAAAAAAATACATACAATTTCTGATATGACCTTAGAGGGTATCGAATCTCTCAGCAACCGCCCCGACACCTGTCCGTCTCAGCAGAGACAAGGTGTGGGATGAAGCGTCTACTCACCTTCCAGCCCCATGGTCTCAATTTTTTCAACTTCTCTCAGTTATCTCTGCTTGACGTTTTTATTATGCTCATCATGTCAAATATAGTGAACAAAAGTATTAAGCAAAACGGAATAATGGAAATGATGAGCATGGTAAAAAAAAGTACAGAGATACCTGAAAAGAGATGAAAAATGTAGGTTAACAAGAGTTAAAGGTTACACAAGACATGAGGATGGATGGTGCTTCGGCGGTCTGGTAAGTATTTCCCACGGTGTGTCTGTGTTCACAGGGACTGCGAAAGATATCATCTAAATTAGTACTGCGCGAGAGATTAACGTTATCAGTCGTCATAGCGAATGTATGCAAATGGAAAATGAAACCTAATCTCAAATATCCGGAAACGAAGAGGTTCTAGTGAGATTTTTGATTCAGAGGGTCCGTTTAATATGTTTGTTTTGAATATGTATCGTATTGGGTCTGAACCTATAATAGAACCTAGCAGAAAATTGAACGTTTTGTCGGGTACTTCGGTGCTGAAGACACGGGAAAAGTAAACACGCACTCGCTACGGCCGCATCACCTTTTCCCACATTGCCTTTCGGTATATTCAGTCTTGAGAATTTCAAAACGGTGGTTTCAATTTATGCCAATTTTTTTTATTTTAGAAACAGATTAAGTACTTACCGGACCGCCGTAGAGGGATTATGTAAATGATACACGTGTTATTTTATGTTCTATTTATGCAAGTTTCCGGGGAAAAAGTAAATATTGAACAAAAGAACCAAAAACACCTGCACTTGTTTTTGTTATAGTGTCTAGTGTCCTCCAAAATGTTATTTCTGTAAGCTACCAGAGAAAGGCCTTATTTCATACATGCAAGAAAAAAACTGGAATTCATCGTAGTGCTGTAGGCATTTGAAATATTATGTATTGTGTTTATCCCTAGAAATCGCTCCAAAAATAGCTTGATTTTTGTTCCAAATATGGTGCAAGCGGCACTGGCACATTTTCACAAAATATAAGTTCTTTAAATTGCTCTCAATGATAGCTAGGCGATTGACTAGAGAATAGAGATATAGTTTACGCATAAAAATAACATACTTCAAAAAACAGATAGGGGCGTTAATAAAGAGGTTAAAGACATTCCAGGTAATTTGTAGGCTAACTTTTAAGTTTTCCAGAAAACTTAATCAACAAAGTATATTTTACAGGATATACCTATAGACTCGTACTCATTGATTTAAAACCACAAAGGTCACAGGACCGGTAAAAACAGGGTGCTGCGTGGGAAAACATGGCTACGCGTTTTTTGTTTGAACGCCAGTTGCCGTCGTCTGCGAATTAATGTCGCCGGCGACCTTAATTATAAAATGTTCTGTTTACCCACGAGGAAGCTGATTTGGTCTTAAATCATTTCAGGTGAAGGTATATAACGCTTTACAACATTGCAAATATCAATTTTGACAGTTATCTTGAGGCGGCCCACTCTATTTCAAAATGTGCCATTGTCTCTTTAAAGGATTGCGTCATAAGATGATGTAATTAGTGAGCATTCAAAGGCTATAGTTATGCATGATGATACTGTAATAGCTATTGTTAGATATTGGGAAAAACTAGAGAAAAATATAAATATAGCTAGCTTGACAAATTTGCTTGTAGCCAGCTGCCAGTAGTTGTTAAAATGCCAGTAGAGGTGAGGATCTGCATTGTGGGAGATTTGTGCAGTATACCAGGAAAGTTATGCTTAAAAGCTAATCTGTATGCTGTCATCTCTCAAGCCAACGAGCTTCAGTTTTTTTAAATCAAAAACGGATTCCAGTGTGTGGTCTTTTAAAAGGGGAATATTTAGTGTATTGGCGAAAAACCACAATGTACACAATTAAATCTGACTGATATGGAGAATGGAACAGCCAGATGCTAATGGTTAGGTCACTGAATTACAAAAAGAAAAAAAATATATTGTAGTATCCTTTCCCACTCATGCTGTACGTCGTCCGAAGTGTTATTTTGACCAGCTGATCAATCATGAGTACTTAGTCCAAAGCCGTAGCACGGTATAGGTCAGGTTACATGTCTAGTTCAAAGTATGTTTGCCAGCAACATCGTGTGCGTCGTTTCGTGTGAGATAAATGTACGATGATGTGTGTGAGTTAAAACCCCTTGAAAGTAGCGTAGTCTTTACTTCACTTGGCGACGGGTGCGTGAAAAGTTGTTGTTGACGGACTAAAATAGTGTAAATCTTAATTGACTTGCATTGTTCATTCTAAGTTCATTTATATTAATCGCTAGAATAGCGGCTGTTTGTAAGTTTTGTATTTGGAAGAATTTTAAACCAGTTTTGACCAAAATTAGGGTTGAAAAAGCTCGGGCATTTACCAGGTTTTTACTGGTTTTTTACTGGCCAATACCTGTGGATAGTAAAACCAAAGGTGTACAAAATTGGCCCATAAGACTGTGTTTGTTAATTAATGGGGTCGACCACGATATAGATAATGGAGAACGTTTTTCATTAACATCAAAAAGATGGATTTCTCACGGTCCTTAAATTTTACTGTAGTGTTAATAGGGAAGAAGGACTTTCGCTTCACAAATAAATGTACCAATGACTCAGACTTTCACCCCCCTGCAGATTATAACAACGTAGCTCACACATTACGCATGCGAACTAAAAGGGTCGCAACGCTGCTCTTAAACAACGCGTTGCTTTCTGAAAGCAACACTTGCTTAGTAACCAATCAGAAAAGTGAAGAAGCAAACGCCTTAGCCAATTGAAAGCAATGCTTTGCCTTTCAGACAGTACTTAAACACGCGTGCTTTCATAAGCAATGCCGTGCTTAGCCCAATCAATCAGAAAAGTGGAAAAGCAACGCCCCGTGCTAAGGACAGTCAATCAGAACAAGTGGAAAAGCATGGCGTTGTTTCAGACAGTGCTTTTAAACAACGCAGTTGCGAATTATAAAGCAACGCGTGCTAATGAAAGGAACGCATTGCTTAGCAAACCAATTTGAAAAGCAAACAAGCAACACGTTGCTAAGCCACTCAATCAGAAAAGTGGAAAAGCATGGCGTGTTTCAGACAGTACTTTAACAACGCGGTTGCACTATAAAGCAACGCGTTTCTAATGAAAGGAACGCATTGCTTAGCCAACCAATCAGAAAAGCAAACACGCAAACACGTTGCAAGCAAATCAATCAGGAAAAGGGAAAGCAACGCGTTGTTTCAGACAGTGCTTAACGAACGCGTTGCGAATAAAAGCAAAGCGTTGCTAATGAAAGGAACGCTTTGCTTAGCCAAACAATCAGAAAAGCAAACAAAGCAACGTTGCTAATCGATTCCAGAAGAAAAAGTGGAAAAGAACGCGTTGATTTCAGACAGTGCTAAAGAACGCGTTGCTTTCAATTAGCAACAGGAAAGCAAGCGTTGCTTAGCCAAACCAATAAAGAGTAGGTAAAAAAAAGCAACACGTCTTAGCAATCCAATCAGAAAAAGTGAAAAGGCAACGCGTGTAATGAAAGCACACGTTTGCTGAAGTGGCGGTCTGAAAGCAAGCGTTGCCTCTCATTAGCAACGCGTTGCTTTTTCACTTTTCGGATTAGCGGACTTAGCAACGCCGTTGCTAATGAGAGCAACGCGTTGCTCTCATTAGCAACGCGTTGCTTTTTCACTTTTTGATTAGTACTTAAGCAACGCGTTGCTTCGGAGGTATTAGCAACACGTTGATTTAATTAGCAACGCGTTGCTTTTTCACTTTCCAATTCGTATGACCCTTTTAGCTTACCATAAACGCAAGATTAAAGTTGAAATGGGACTTTGTTGTTTGGCACTTGATAAACTATGCAGTTATTATATGAAATGAAATCGCTGTCAATCATTAATAAGGTCTCATGTACTTAAAAAAAGTGGTCATGTCATTAAGATTGATAATGGATTACATAAAAGGAACCAATTATTATGTTATTTAGCTATAGGTGGGTCATGGGTCATTCCTAATGCTATGCACAAGCTTAAAGATAAGCACTCTTAGGTGTTACAAAGGTAAACTATCTCGTACAACTCGGCCTATTTGATAACAGTAGGCCGTGGACCTATACGGAGGCAAAATACTTTTTTGGTGATTTTCATTAGGGCTGGTTTTTGTATTCTATTAAACATATCTCAACATGAAATGATTAAATTTTTTTACTCTGGTCCCAGGCCGGTGGCGGCCAAGCTATATTCATTGCGCAAAACTGCCGAACGCGTCATTGGACGAGCCTGAACAGTGACCGGAATTTGAAGTCACTGTGCGCGTTATAAAGCGAATCGTGAGTGGCGAGTGGGGAATTCCACGTACGGAGCCGCGGCCGGATTTTAAATTGCCTTGCTGTAATCGGTGGTGGCATAATGCGTGCTGCAAAAAAATAGCATCAAATCGTTTTTTTTTTTAAAGACCGGAAATGAGAGGATTGCCACATGCAGAGTCAACGAATTCATTCAAGGTGGTGCATGGGATACCCTGGGGCTACATGGGGTACCGGGCCTGGTACATGGTCGGCAGCTATAAATAGCGGTTGACTCTGCGATTTGAAAATGAGTCAAGCGAGCCTCGTCAAAATGGATCCCGTTTTGGACAGTTATCATACCAAAAACTACTTAGACTGGAGTTGATTCTTCAACTCAAACGGATTTTGAGTGGAAAAATATGATATCAAACATATTTTCGACTTTCGGGGGGGGGGGAAATTTGTCAAGTTTTAGTGATTACGTGCTAAACCCATGGGAACGGCAAAAACGCCCGATATCTTGGCGGCCTCCCCTGCTCTGGTCCAAGAAAAAAGTGGGCAGCGCCCTCTTGTGTCATTCCTTAATTTTGTGGTGGAGTGGATTTGAGCAGATAATCCCTCTAATTACTCTTTCACAGGTATTTTGTACTGCTTTTGAGTTACTTTTATGTAAATGAGCTCAAGATAGCTGATTTTGGAAAGTTGCCATCGAAATTGGAAAATTGCGTTTTCTTAAAAAATTGGACGTTTTAGGTCAAAATTTGAGCGTGAGGGCGCTTTTCGCGATTTTTCGCTTATGCTTTCTCATTTGCTTTTTTGAAGTTTACAGCCATGAAGGTAATCCCAAATTTGACCAGCTCAAGAAATTTGAGTACTTTATTACATGTAATTTGTCTGCAGTGCTCATTTTAACTTTCATTTAAATGCTCCCATTCAATTCTACACAAAGAAAGTGCATTGACCCCTGTACATTTGAATAGGAGCATGTGAGGAACATTCAAATGAAGTGCTACAGGCAAACTAAATGAGAAAGAATGATCAAATTTCTTGAGCAGGTCAAATTTGTGATCATCTTTGTAGCTGCAGACTCAAAAAAAAGCAAAAGAAAAAGCGTTGACGAAAAATTGTGAAAAGCGCCGTCACACTAAATTTTGTCCTAAAACGTCAATTTTTAAGAAAACGCAATGTCCAATTTTCATGCAACTTTCAAAATCAGCTTTCTTGAGCTCATCTACATATAATTAGACATCAAAAGCATTACAAAATACCTGTGAAAAGAGTAATTAGAGAGATTTCCTGCTCAAATCCACTCCCACCACAAAATTAAAGGACATGACACAAGAGGGCGCTGCACACTTTTTTCTTGGACCCGAAGCAAAAAATTTTGTCATTTCACGTTGAGATAGGTATAATAGAATACAAAGAAATCCAGCCCTAATGAAAAGAAAAAAATGACCAATTTATAGCCCACTCCTAATAACAGAAAACTAATTGATTCTAATTGCTTTTTGGGTCATCTGATAACACTAAAATTTTTTATCTAAATAACAGGACTGACATCTGGGCTAAACCCAATATTTTCACGGCTGCACATTTCAACGATCTTATCTCATCTCCCCTCAGAAATCTTTGCAGTAATATCTGGATTAACGAGATGAATAATTTCTAAATTTAGAACGTACTGGAAAATTACTTAATTTTGTCTAATTGCTCATCTAGATCTACATTTTGTAGTTCTTAATGTTGAAAAAGGTCGTCATTTCTCATTCAATCCAGACGATGCCATTACTGTAATCTGAACAAAGTTGAAGATGAATTTCGCTTTATAATGAAGTGTACTATTTATAATGACATTAACTACTTTTTGATATTAATGAAACTTTTGACACCAGTAATTTGTCGATTCTGATAATGAGCGTCAATGAATATGATAATATCTTGCCAGTTAATTTTGCTAAATCTGCTTTGGATATGCGCTCTAGTACTGTCCTGTAAATATTTAATTTTGACTTACATTCAATTTTACGTTATCTTATTTAATGTTTTATATTTTTGGTCTTTTTATATGAATTATTTGTCTATATCTGCATGTTTGATGAATGTCAATAAAATACTTTGTACGAAAATACTTTGAACAGTGTGTCCCAATAAAAACGCAACACTTGGCGCCAGACGCCATAAGTATTGACCAAAACCATATAGCTACTTTTTCTTTTTTGTAAAAGAAGATAAGACTGTTAGCCAATGTCCCTGAAAAGTTCATAAAGGTAGAGTCAATATTTTGTAATATATGATCCTAGAAGTCAGGTAACCTGCAGGACCATGCCAGTTTACCAAATTGAAGCGCTAGTAACTACAAATATGGCACTGTACTATATGCGTGCAGAATAACCAATATGAATCTAAGTCCAACCGCCATTTTACTGTTTTGTAACGATTGATGCTGCAACAAAATAATATTAACATATGAATATTTCCATTGGTAAACTTGCATTTTAGACACTCGTAAGATGGAATATTAGGAATATACGATCAACAAACACCTGGTATTGTGGAAATTAGACAGTATTGGATTACAGCTAATCAATCATCATAGTTTTGTGACAATACACAAAGAATTATCTTAACCCAAAATTGAATGACAGAATGAATATACTGATATTGTTATTGTGTTTTGTGTTGAAAATATACGTTTTATTTTCATAAAGTTCACAATGTAACAAGCAAGTTGCTAACCAACGCATTCACAATTTACGTTGCAGTTTGTTAATGACTTAGTTAAGTTTTGTCTTAAAGTGCATTTTATCACGAAATAAATGAGTGTTTTATCATTGTCAGTTTTATAATACGCGTAATTATGTAAATGCAGTTATTTGATGCAGTAGAACTTGTTCTGCAAGAATTTGGGCAATTAAATGTTGACTGCAATCAAATTTGTATTTGTCATTCTGTTCTTCAATGCCACTTTTGTGGTTACCAGCTCCTCATTTCGGTAAAATGGGTCTTGCGGATTCGATTAATTGTTGTGGTCATATCTTAAAAACTATTGTCACTAGCGCTGTGAAATTTTCAGGGATATCAGCTAGCAGTCCCTTCTGCCCTTGCAATAAATAATAAATAGTCATATGCTTTTGTTCAAAAACCTATGGCGGCTACCACTAGGTATTGTGTTTTTATTGGGACACGCTGTACATTCTAATTTTACTTGAAGAGTTGTGTAGTTTGTAAGTGGACTGTGATACCAGAGAGCATATCAATATATTTTATAGATTAGTCCTTCAAAACCCTACAAACACAATGTTCAAAGCAGTTAGCTCTGAGAATAAATGTCAATAATACAGTACAGTGTGAAAAAATAAAATTGCAAGATTGTCGGTTCTTAGCAGACCATTTTGATCGTGGCTAGCCGCGCACAGAACTAATGTGGCGAATTTAAATCTTTCACAAGCTTCAAAACGGAACCAACCGCATTGATATGTTTTGCTACAGTATGGGGTTGGTAGTAAGTAAAAACGGTCAATCAAAAGGTTTGAAATAAGGCCAAAAGCAAATTCTTCATCTTATCGTATCCAAACACAGTGGTTCTCAAATATGATTCAGCCAGGGGTGTGTACAATGTATGGCTGTTTCACTGAATTCTGCAAGGTCATTGTCTGTGCAATGTTGGGCAGACCAAGAGATGTTCCATTGTCTGTGGTGCAGTTCCACAATCACAGGTAGTGTCCTGATCTGCTTCCAAGTAGCAAATAGCAAAATCAAATAACAAAATCAAATAATACACAGGGTTAGACCCCGGACATTTGTTTCATAGCCGCCATATTTGATTTTAACTGAAATACAATATTTTTTCTGCTTTTTTTAACCAAAGGGCAATTTTGTCTTCAACTTTTTATGTCTGTAATTAATTGTTATACAATTATCTTTCAAATAAGACATGATAATTGCATGGCTTCAACTTAGTTATCATTTTCTGACCATATTTGTTAATGCCTATATACAGCACATATCATAGCCGCCATATTGGATTTTCCAGCAGAATTTCCATCAATTCCTTAGTTTTGCTGCTTTTTCCAACCAAGGGGCATTTTTTTCTTCAAATTCCAAAATTTCTGAGTAATCATTACACAACTATCTTTCAATTAAGACATATTAATTGCATGGCTTCGACTTAATTATCGTTTTCTGTCAATACTGATACAAGTGGCTGAACCGTCTATGTACACCAACGGCTGTGAATAAAACGCAGAAGTTTTTGTTTGTTGATTTTTAAAATAGAAAAGTACCTTTCATATCCATTTTCTCAAGAGCGCTGATGCCACCTGGCAGAAGCACTTCTCCTCGGAATGTTTCATCAGTGCCCATATCTCTTTCTATCATTACAACCTTTTTGCCTTCCATGCCAAACCTAGCAGCAAAACTCGCACCCAAGATGCCACCTCCGATGACGACGATGTCTGGATCTGTGCTTTTGAATTTAGGGGTGGACCGAGCTGAAAACGGTAATTAAATGAAATCCTATACCGCTGCTGGCCCGTTATTTGAAATGCAGCATTCTGATTGGTCGTTTACTGCCCATTATTCTGCATCATGGGTCCGAATGCGTTTCTCATTATAATCACGCTGTTTTCGGTATAGAATAGAAATAAAGGTTTGCGGTATTATTTATGGGCTCATATGTATCCTCGGCCAGAAAAAACATAAATATTGGACTCGGCTGCGCCTCGTCCATTATTTATTTTTCTGACCTCGGACACATTTTCGCCCATAAAGGATAACTGCTCACCCTTTATTTCTTACTTAAATGACTGCCATGGATTCTAGCACACAGAGACCTAAATTGTAGCTTAAGTAATTAATCACACAAATGACCGCACACACTCAAGTTGGGTGGTGTTCTTTGTTTTACTGTGTGCGCAACACTTAAGCAATTCGGATATTCCTGTCTTATAATCAACCAAATTAATGGCTTGTGTACTGATTATATTACGTTGGAAACTGTAATCCATTATGTGACTAGAAGAAACGGGTTTCACTTGTACAGAAAGTGATTGACATGATTATTTGCGGGGGGGGGGGGAGGGGATAGGAAGCGGGGGAGGGGATAGAAAATTGATATAGAGTAGATACCAAGATCTTTGTAATGACAGTAAACATGGTATTATGGTAAATTCCTCCTCATTAATTCCTGACCTCATAATTAGTCACAGCTAGACTTTCAGATTCTTATTATGACGAATTCATGACAAACTAATAATGTCAATGGCCGCACAAATTTGACACCTGTTTGGGTTTCATAAATTTCCATTAGCTAAATCTGCGTACATTTTACGAAATTTCATTCAGGCAAACGTGATTTTCTTTTTAAACAATTTCATAATATATGGCTATATGACAAGATTCTCCAATTGATATTTCTGATTTTTTTTAACAAAGTTTACCTGCCATCAAAAGCATTGTGTGTCAGTTGTCAAAAATGTGTCGCTACCGCTTCAAAACTTTAAAAATAAAAGAATACAATTTCATCTAGGGGAAGCAGGCGGCCGTAGTGCTGGCCACCAAATCTTTTAAAATGGCCGCCATTTTGTTTTAATTGCTATTTACCTTAGAATTAATACCAGTATAAGTTTGATTGCATCAAAACATGTATTAGAATTTAAATGTACTCATTCTTGTGACACATAATAACATAAAGCTTACTTATCCCACATGATTCTAGAATCCTGACTTCATACTGGGTACAATTTGTGTTATTTTTAGCGTTAAGGTCCATGGTCTTATCGCCAATGGCCATCGTCCCCAGTGGACCCCAGATTTTACCGGAAGTGGGAAAATTGGTACAGAAGCAAAGCTATTTTTTCCATTAAGCTATGAATCCTTGGGCTAGCAGATGATTGGTTGGGATGTTATGAGCGAAATTATGCACCATTTTGTCGACCAATATTTAATTTTAAACAGTACTATATGGGCATTACAAAATCCGTTTTAGCTCTCACTTTTCGGGTGAAGCATTCTATTAAGATGAAAAATTTATAGACTTAAATCGGTTCATCCCCCTTAAGAGACCAATATCAAAATGAAAAATGTCATTTTCCAACATTTATTACATTACACCTAAGGTGTTTTTTCAGTCACGTTGGGTCGCGGAAAAGGTCTATTAACTCCCCTTCCCCCCCAGAAAACCACTTTTGCCAGGGAAATTTCAAATGAAACCAACCACCTTTGAGGTGTCATAAGACAGCCAAAATGCATTATAAATGATTTCCGGTTTAAAATCGTTTTGCAATTCGGGAACATTGTTGTTTGCAAAATACGTCAAACTCGCTCATCATGTGACAAAAAGTCCACTGCTTCCACAGCAATATCTTTGAAAATCCTGTTAATGTTTCAACTCTAGAAGGACCATTTTACATTTATTTAGAACAATAGAACAAACATTACCATTTTGAATATTTTTTGTGGGGCAAGTAACTACGACATATATTTTTTGGCTGTAGGTTGTCCAGCATTGGTACGCAGTCGCTCGATGATAAATTGCTTCTTTCAGCACTGAAGGGCAAATTAATCTTTTCTTATTATATAATTAATTTTGTTTTAATCATTATGCAACAAAATTATTTCTGGAAAGTTGGTTAATTTTACATTTTAAAAGCGACCTAGCACAGTTTCACAACATCTGAAATTTCTTCATTTGCTCTGAAATGATAGCCTAGGCCATTTGCACAGAATAAGATTTTTTACACATAAAATAACATACCCAAACGAGATATTTAAGTAAGAACAAGACATCCATGTAATTTTTAGGCTAACTTTTAATTTTGCTGTAACTTTAATCAACACAGTGTCTATTACATATTATCATAGACTCGTACTTATTGATATTAAAACCACCAAAGGTCACAGACCGGTCATAAAAGGTGGATGCCATGGGAGTCAACTCCGGCGTGTGTTACACGCCATTTTCGTGTCGTTTGCTAAATTAATGTCGCCGGCGACATTAATTATAAATCGTTCTGTACGGTTGCTTTTTTGGGCTTAATAATTTCAAGTTGAGGGTTAAGTATATAAAGCTTTATACCGTGCAAATTTCAATTTGAAAAATCTAGAGGGCGCACTATTTTCAAATGTGCCAGTGTCTCCTTTAAAAATCACCTCTCGTGTTTATACGCTAAATCAGATTAACCAGATATTTAGAAATTTCTTTATGGAAAGAGTGCTCGATGTTAATTTAGACTCATTAGGACATGGGATCAAGGAACCTATTGTCATTTTGGCTTGCATACATGGTACAGTAAAAACTTTTTCCACCATAAAACTAATAAATATTATATTACAATTTTTTATATTAATGATTAAAATTTACAACTCCCTTGAAATGTGATCTCAATTAATGCCCTGAATATCAGTGGCCAGTGGATGTACATCATACTACGTTAACCCATCTAATAATGGCGCATTGATATTTCAGTAAATCCAACGTATTTAAGACTTTTTTTTCATCTGACACTGGCGTACAATAGCTCTGCACTTCCAATAAAATGGAATCTGCAGTGATACCGGTCTGTTTAAATAAATCACAAGAGCGCTATTATTTGCTGGAATCGATGTGGTGTGGTGTACATCCCGGTCCATAATATTGGGGAAGGAAATGGAGATGACATTTTTTATTCAGATATTATGAAAACTACACGGTCTCGAACCCGAACCTCTCGCTTTCTAGGCGTGAGATATACCACTGGGCCCCCAGAGGACTGTGTTTACGTGCATACCGTGAACAGTTCTAATGTATTTTAGTCTTTCTTTCATAGTTTCATGGCCGAATTATATTTTAGAATGGAGGGCTTATTATGCATGAAACTCTGAAATAAGACTGAAATACCTTAGCGCTCGTTCACTGTATGGTATCCACATAAACACCGTCCTCTGTGGCCTAGTGGAAAAGCGAGAGGTCCGGGTTCGAGACCGTGATTTTTGTCTTTATTTAGTTCTGTGCTCGCCAGTTTTTCCTCCGATGCTTCTCATATAATATTTGTCAATTTACTTCTCGGGTTGTATCATTAATTTACTTGATCCTCGCGGTGCATTGAATTGAGTTTCGCTCCGTCATAGATTCTGCTAGATCATGCATATAAGGCCCTCCCATTCTAAAATATCAAAGCCATTTTATTCATTTAGAACAATGTTTAACTTTTAGACTTTACACCCCCAACAGTATTGAAATGTATGAGTTTTCCTATATATCTATGCAGAAATCAGTTACTTAGGCCGATACTGCTCAACCATAGTCCTATCCACGAAATCTTTTCCTTTGATACCATTGCCAAAATTTAAAAAAAAACAAATATTTATGTATGAAAATCTTTTTCACGAGTGAGAAATCGCCGAAACAAGTCTATGGGTACCATGGAACCACCATTAGGCACCTACGTGTTAAAACATGGTAGTAAAATTTACTCAGTGTTAGTGCAACCTAAATTTAAAATAACATTTCCCGTGATTGTAGAATCATGACGTAAGAAGTTGGGTACCCAAATATTCCAAAATAGTCGCCATGTTTTGCCTATGTGTGGCATTAGGCTTTTGAATGAAGAAAGTGATTTATTCTAGTGGCCAATTAGTATCATCTGTGTCACCGCGTTGACTCTGGTGTGTCATAAGCATTTAAACAATCTAGCCATTTTTCCAAAATGGCGGCTATTTTTGATGCTATTTTCTTGTACATTAATTAGAAGTAAGACAGTGTAAACCATTTTACATTCCTTACTGTTCTACATATCACCATGATAGTAACAACATCGATTACGATGACAAAAATGACATAAATAATAAATAAATTTAGCATAATTATTGACGAATATTTTCTTCAATTGTTTTATCAAACGAAATTCGGCAACTTAAGAACATAAATGAAGCAGTTATTAGGCCAAAAAGAAAAATAAGTTTTGTCTTCAGTTGCATTTAGCTCATAACCCTAAGAGCGATGAGTTTTTAGTCAATAAGCTATGCGCTACGCATAAATTCTGTTATTGTATTGCATTGCATTTTTAGACCACTTCCTTTTTTTCCTTGAAGCTAAATCAAATTTTGTTTGCCTTACCTTTGGTAAAGTTACCACTCGGTTACCACTCGATGACGACAAGTACTTCAGTAGTGCCACTAGCTTATCACTCCAACAACTCCCGCCACGGCAACGGGGTTTGATAATACAGCTGCAGCCTCCAAAGCCATATTGATTGTATGCCTAGAGAGGAATGACTAGTACTGGAAGGGTATACGAAATATAAACGCCTCTAAAGCATCTCTATTACACCACAAGCTATCACAGTGACGTATGCGGTTAGGACTTGAGTAAATATTAGGCTGAAGACTATAACTCTATTGTTTTACTGAAGATTATCTTGCCCTGTACGGTTAATTCAGCTACAAATAAATGGATGTAAAATCTTTTGGACCAATTGTATGGTAATGGTATGACATTGAGAGCATCTTTTCTTCGCCAAATATGTGAGCGTCAGTAACGGAAGCACATCAAAATGGACATGGATTTTTCACCATGCATACATGTATCTATTGAAAACCCTGTGGATTTTTTGGTCAATGTGTTTAAAGTTAATTATACGATCTCCTGTGTTTGAAGAAGACTTTGAAAACTGGTTTCACTCGAAAAAAATCATTTGTAGATTTAAAGCACTATAAGTGATCCACCTGAAAAGTCAAATATTTAAATTATTACAGGAATAGCTTTAAAAGTGAAGAATAAATCTGTAGATTCTCATAATGATTTTTCCAAGCAAAAAAATACAGAAAAGGAGGACGGAGGAAGGAAAACAGCAGTGTTCAAAGATATGAATCTCCTTTTAATTACGTGTTGTAGTAAGTGTCCGTACGGACAGTAATGAATAAAATATCCGATTTGTCTTTATAGGGGATTAACTTGTGTGGTTTGTTAGGGTACCTAAACTTGTTACAAACATGCAAACATTGATTGGGATTTTTTTCGATTTTTTGGTTGAGCAAATCACTGATAGTGCCTTTAAAAGCAAGCCAAACGTAACTCAAGATTCGTTAACGAAAGGACTGTAACGGAATGAAAAACTCGATCTATGCAATGTATAGAAGGAACATTTCTGGTCACTAAGAATCAAAATAAACCAATGTTTAAAAAACTAAGAAGCAAGCTTTTAAAGATGGGTGATTCTGATCAAAACAACCTCGTCAACACCCACACTTGACCCGATTAAAAATGAGATTTTGATATGGGAAGGAAGTTCATATTTTTCTCGCTACCCCAGTGAATTGAACGCTGGGAAATGTTTCCTTTTAGTGTTATGAACAAAATGTCTCCAAATGTAGCGACCTATACAAGCTCACACACATGTTGCTGGGACGAAATTGTACATATTATGTTTCTACTATCCAAGCGGCTGGACGTTTTAAATCAAAATCAGTGTTCGGTGATGTGTTGCATGCGAGGAAAATACATGCCAAACATGATTAGTCAATCCTTAGCATTAATACTAAAGGACATTTGCACTGAGTAGTTCCAAATCATTAGCGAATACTAAAACACTGCACTGAGTAATAGTAGATCATTAGCATAATACTAAAGACACTTGCAATGAGTAGTCAAATCATCTAGCATAATACTAAAGACACTTGCATGAGTGCCTCAAATCATACGAAATAATACTAAAGCCCACTTGTGCACTGAGTAGTTCAAATCATGAGCATAATATTTAAGACAAACACTAAGTGTCAAACCAGTTACTACACTTTGCTAGAAACCCACCAATAGGTGCTTCATGTGAGTTAATGCATCAGCCATGCTGACTCTAATAGCCTAATACAACTCTCTTCTTTCATTACAGTATTCTTTCTATAACAATATCGCCTTAGGTAACGGAATATTTTAGTACATGTGATTAAAGTATGATAGGAATATTGTAGGTTATTAGAATGGGCCCTTCTTCCCTCAACCAGGTAGGACTGTATAGTAGCTCACATTTCTATTTAATATTTTATATTGTGACTTGTACTCAAGCGCGTAGCCAGCACGGTGGTTCTGAGTGGGCAAAATCCCGGTAGGTCAAAATTCACGATCACCAAGCAAAAAAAAAATTCGCGGTCTCGCAAGGCACAAAGAATCCGAAAAGGGGGCTGATTTAACTATAATATCAGTGTTTTATTTCCGATTTCCCCTCAAAAAATGTTTTCCGAGGGGGGGGCACTCTGGCCCCCCCCTTTGCCCCACTGGCTACGTCACTGATTGTACTATATATTTTTTAGGGGGGGGGGGGTAGGTAGTGACTGAAAAATTACTGTCCCTGTGTTTGGATGATGGGATCCCTCCGAGATGAAAGTCGATGGTCAGTATCCATCCAACACCAAGGGACAGTGGTTTCACTACTTTCCTGAAATAAACGATGTTGTTGTATTTCTTTTACTATGCTCATTAAATTATTTTAGAAGATTTACCCAGTATATAGAGTGAATAGGAACATCTAGCATGTATAGTTCGAGCCTGCACCGATATTTCAATGAGGTTATCGTCAATTCCCTGGTATTCACATCTCTGACAAATTTACCTGGATGTGCACGTGGACTATATCTGCCAAGAGCCAGAAGAACCATAGGCTATATCCATAGGTCTTTTAACAACGCCTCCCCTCCCACACGCCGTTTTCTGTACCCTTGCGTTGTTTCAACCCATCCTTGAGTACGGCAGTGTCACTTGGCATCCTTTTAAACCTATACGCTAACAAATAGGTTGATCTACTCAGCGATTGCCGGCAGAGTCATTCTCCAGTCGTGGAATCTCTCTACCATTGAAGAGCTCCTCCTTGCTTCCCAATCTTCCTCCGTATCTAAGCGCCGTGCCGTGTGTCCTGTGCCATCTCTTCAAGCTTCTTAACCACCTTTGCTCTTCCTAATCCTTCAAGGTCGACCTAGGCCTACCCTTCGCAATCTCTCTTGATCCACCCTTCCGCAGGCTCGTCGCTTTCCAAAAAAGGTCTCTTTTTATGCAGTTGCTCCAACATTATGGCAATACCTGCCCGAGGATGTTTTAAAGTTGGCACCTCCCTAAGGGAGTGTTCATTATTTATGCCAGGGGGGGGGTGATGGAGGAATTCCGTTCTTTTTTAACGATTTTTCAAGTCCCCTCTCAAGTGTTCTGGAAAAGTTCATGTCCCCCCTGACTAGTAGACAAAAAATTCAAGTCCCCCCTTGAATATTTCAATATACAATTCATAAATTGTTCAATATCCCGACATCCATCTTTTAAGGGCAGCAGAGTGATTGCTTCCCTTAGCTATCCTTAAATGCATTGAATGAGAATGATTTTTAAACTCCTCTTGGCAGATAATTTCTACGGTACATTGCAAAGTAATGTTCTTCATTGCTCCTGACTAGTCATTCTTTGAGAGACTCTTTTTACTATAAGTTACTGTCAAGGAAATGGTTAGACACAGTGGATATTGAGGCATAATAGGCTAGAAGGTCCTATCCTATCTGAATTTTTAGCAAAATGATTCGTACACACTCGTCACTGTTATGGTAACACAAAGCCCCTGCTGCGGTTTTTGTCGGTTGCTCTACAAGTGTGCCATTGAAATGTGTAACATACATTTCAATAGAGGACGTGTTCTGCATAGTGCCTAATAACTTTTCACAGATGCGTGGCAGATAGTAGTGGAGTGGTGACCAAGACAAGATGTCAAGTGTGCCTTGAGCACGTAGGATTGAGCCAATAATGGGTGGGAACAGGGCCCCACTTTAGGGCCCCTGGGGGGGTCCAGGTGGCAGAGCCCTGAGCTCTGTGTTTTAGCATGTTGGTGTGCCTTAAGAGATCTCTCAGTGAGTTATCTCATTATATTTATTTATTTCTTAGAGACATACACTTGACTGAAACAGTGGCACACATATCCAAAGGTTGCGTTCAAACAAAAGGAGGATTAACATACAGAACTTGCGATATACATGTAAAATTAAAACGCAAAATGAAATAAAAAACCCTTCAAACTCAGAATCACAAAGGAATTATATTGAGGAGATGAATATTTTTGAACTAAATATTGTTTTACTTAGGCCAAAATGATCTCTTTTTCAGCAAACTGAGCCACTGTCGGAGCACTGTCACTGTATCAGGGTCTTTGACGTTGTGAGTCACGAAACATATAAGTGGTTTGTTGGTCAAGGAGATTGGACATATGCTTTTCTCAAGTGTGAATGTATAAGGGCCTACCCGCGGGGTTATTATACCGTTGATGGGACTCTTAGGCTGTTGTAGCACTGTCTGACTCATTTCTTATGTATTGCTTATTCCCGTCGGACTGTTTTCTCTAATTTGCTACTTGTGTGTATAATTTTACAAAAGAAAGTCACACAGTATACCCGGTAACTTGTGTCTGTATGTTAGTATTTCATGTCTTAGCATCCACACAGAAAATCACACATTCTCTTTTAACGCGGCATTCCACTGCACAGATGTAAGAATCCTCATTACACAATGTAAAATAATCCTGAACGCTTACTAATGGTTCACACCTTTACTTTAATTCACTGCCTTACTTCATGTACAAACACGCCACCAAGACAACTCTTCATTTCTTCATATAATAGGATGGTACCTTAAATATTAGGTGTTCTCAGAAGATCTCGATAATGTCAGCCTGTCAAGCATGGGAAATTATAGGGGTTGCACCGGCATCCCGTGAGAAATCGGGCCACCCTACAAAATCATTCGCCCAGCAAGGGACTGTTTAATCGAAGCACGGCCATTTTCGCCTGCAGAAACAGATATTGTATTCGGCCTGAAAAAAAATAAAATAGAGTGATGGGCCACTTCTGATTTTCTACATTATGCTCTTTTAAGGACGCACCCAACAATGATTTAGCTGTAAAGTGCAGCTATTTTGGGTAAATTCCACCTTTTTTTTGAGGGGTTCAATAACTTAGATATGTGGCCCTTGTCACTACTTTAACAATGCCTGGCATAGGGTGGAGGTAATTAGAGGTGTGAATCTAAGACACAACTAGCAAAATCTCTTAATTCAACTAAGCGTTTTAAGAAGATTAATTACAAAATGACAAGTATAGTGTGTTCCTTATTCACTTCTTTTCAACGAGATTAATTTTGCTTAATTCAACGAAGCAAGTCAGCTTCTTTCAATTAATGGAAAGTTATTCGATTAAGAGATTTATAGTGTTGTATGCACACTCAATCTTTTGTTAGCTTTTCTCTAGTGTGGACGCAATTGTATCTTAATTAAGTAATAGTGTGTACGCACGCTTATTAACTAATCAATTGATTAAATAATCCGTCGTCGAACTAAAGCAATTTTCAGTGTGACGGGGGTCTAATACCTCGACTACCTTATTTTGATGGTGTGTTATCATTATACTGACCTTACGTTCAATTTTGCTTTCATAAAACTACAGCAACGAAATCAACAGCAGCTGCCATTTTGGCCAGTGATGATCAAGCTCGTTGCCCACTGAATACACATTTCGCATAATTCGTCCACCCTAAGCTGTGAACTTCAACGCATGGGAGAGATGAGATATGGAGTAGCCCGGGGCCACTCGAAATAATACTTGTAAGCACCCGCGTGAAAGAAAACGCGGATTTAGGGTGATTCAAAAGCAAAACGCGGATCCGCGTTTAGGGTCTCAAAATAGCCGATTTTCGCATAAAAAAGGTGTATTTTTTTTTTATAGGACTGTCCTCGCTTAGGGTATGTGTTAAAATTATCCAACTACAGGTGATGTATTCATTACTTATTGGCATAATAGCTCATAATATGACAGCGATTTTACAAACCATTTTTGTCGGCCGTATTTTGTGCCACCTTTACGGTTTCGGAGCCGAGATCTGCACCGTCTGGCATTATTTTATACCCGGAAGTAACGGATGAGTTAATGCATCCGTCGATAATTACATTGAGTATTAAAATTGTCGCAAGATAGTTGCTCGTAATTTTACAGTGTAACGGAATATTTTATGCCATATTTTTATACTAGACGGCCCTAGACTACAGAATAATGTGTCAGAACTGAAGCTGGTTTTGATATCAGAGAATCATCATAAATTCATCTTTATCGCCGATATATTCCTGGATATACCCAGGCCATCGTCACTTTTCCATTGTATTTCCTTAGCCCATGCAATGATCGCCCAGTTTTTTCGCAACCCGGCCCGGCCGAAGAAAGGCGTGTACGTGTCACAGCTTGGGCGGGGGTTTAGTGAGCTTCGCTTCTAATTGGTTACTTGCCCGATTTCGGATTTTGTTATTGGCTATTGCGTTACTAATAATCAGCGGGTCCATATAATACTTAGAAAATACTGATAATGTAAATAAAACATTGAATAAATCACTACAAAAATGATGCCATTAATAAAGGCCCATTCAACACAATATAAATTCCTTCAAATTAAAGCATGATTTCGTGATCCGGCTATTTGGCTCAAAATATAAATGATCAAATAATAATTTGTAAACAAAAATTTCATACATGGAATTTGAGAATTCCATATTGCTAGTTAGGTCCATGAACCCCTTGTCAAGTCTAACCTAGCACTATCCCTGGTCCAGTTTCAATGTCAATCCTTGTCAGGGATATATTTCATATCAAGTCCGCACTTAGGGTGTTTGAGCATTATCAATCCTTGTTTGGGGTATATATTTCATCCGGTCCTCGCTTAGGTATTCTTTGCTTGGGGTTAAAATCCTTGTTTATCGTCGGTTTGAAGAAAAAGTTTTTTTTAGAAGTTTTGGGCATCAGCTTAGGGTCCTTTTTGAAAGTCAATTCACGCGCGTGCTTACAACATTCATATAGTGGCCCCCGGGGTGTAGTAGGGGTGCGGTATCCCCGTGGGGAAGTAGACAAAATACTACATTTGGCAACTCTAAGTGTAATTGTCCAAGAAATTAATGTGAAGACTACCTAAATAAATATTCATGAGGTATATAATCATAATAATCATGATAATGGTTATAGACATACATAGGTTTGAATGTGAAGTGCACATATCCAATAAAAGAAAATACTTCTAATAAAGTATCTGAAACTTTAACTTTTCAGAAATATTTAAAATGACACTTAGCCAAATTACTGTAAGTAGTGTAGCATACAGAATGAATACATCATCTTTTGTGATGAAGAAAGCATCATTATGTCATGTTGAAAAGTCAAGACTTGGCATAATTTTGATGTTTGATCATGATATGATTATAGTATAATTACTCATATGACCATCTTATTGGCTAGCAGTGAGAAATCTAGACTGGTGACAGACTTGCTTGGGCGCTTAATTGCAAGCCATAAAGGCCATAACGTATTGCCGCACGCGTTGCGACCCATTTTGGCAACGCGTGCGAGAAAGTAGCAACGCGTTGCGGCCTCGTTGGTAAATTAGAATGACGAATTTCTGTGACGTATTTCAAAAATTATACCCAAAACGCGTCTGACAAAGTATCGAGCCACGGTTGTGGAAACTCACAACGCGTTGCAACCTTCACAAGCGTCTGCGACCTTCACAACGCGTTGCGCACAGGTTCCACAAGCCTAGGGTATAACGTCATTTGCCGCAACGCGTTGTGAGAACGTTAAGCAACGGCGTGGCGGACTTTTCGGCCACGCGTTGCGGCGTCGGCAATCAAACATCATGCATTTCTGTGACGATTAACAAAAGTTAGATCCACACGCGTTGCGGCATACGTTATGGCCCTTATGCTCACAACGCGTTGCAAGCCTTCACAACGCGTGCGGCTTCACAACACGTTGTAAACTTCACAACTCATTGTGAAGGCAATAAGGTACATAACGTATTGCCGCAACGCTTTGCGAAGACGTTGTGTGAAGGTCCAACGCGTTGTGAGATTTTTGTATTTTTTGAAATACGTCACAGAAATTCAGTATTTTGGGATTGGCCGACACCCGCAACGGTTGCCGAAATGTCGCAACGCGTTGCTGAATGTCGCACCTCGTTGCCTACATTGGGTAACGCGTTGCCGAAATGTCGCAACGCGTTGTGACTTTCTCACAACGCGTTGCGGCATACTTTATGACCCTTATGGATTTGACCTTAGCAACGCGTTGTGAAGCTTTGCACACCGCTTTGTGAAGCTCGCAAACGGCGCCTGGTGAAGGTTTGGCAACGCGTTGCAAAGTATCTAGCAACGCGTGTGGTCTATTTTTTGAAATCCGTCACAGAAAAATCATGATTTTGATTGTCCGACGTCGCAACGCGGTTTGCCGAAATTTCGCAACGCGTTTTGACTTTTTCTCGCAAACGCGTTGCAGCAATACGTTATGGCCTTTAATGGCTTGCGATAGACTCTTGGTTATTTTACACACTGTGTAACCAGCGGGGGAGGGGGCAGCTCCCCTTGCTCATTCATGAACCTTCTACCGTTTTGTACAGTGTCTTTTGGAGAAGGGGCCCAATATTTCGCACCTCAGAAAATTCCTCGGCCCCCCTTCTGCCCCCCCCCCCCATTTGTAAAATCTGGTTTGCCCTGTACAGTGAACCCAGCGACTTTGTCTATTCTAAGTTTGTAATAGGAGTAATAAAGGAGGAGTAAGAAATAAACACACACAAAAAGTAAGTCCCCCTTAACAACGCTCCTAATTTCTTATGTAGGAAGTTTATCAAAGTCATCACTAGGTAATAATATTTCTACGATTATTAAGTACTGTTGTGTAAAAAAATTACGGCTGACTGCGCACAGATTAAAGACAAAAGAGCATTTTCAAAATTCACAAAGATATATTTTTACTTAGTTTGATTGACAACAGCTATCTTAAAATTTGAGTACTGTTCAGTATTGTGTGTATCCCCCACACTAATCAAATAACCTCTTGACATCGTTGTGTGCATGGTATTGATGATTCTGGTCATACGCTGCTGAGGTAGCATTCTATTCTTCTGTAAAACGGGATAAGTCATCCAGTGCACTCTTTGCATTGCACGGTATACAAAGAACGTTTAAGATGGTTCAAAGATGCTCGATGGGATTGAGGTCTGTTGAATCTGTAGGGCATGCCATTCGTTGGATGTCCTCACAGACCGAGAATGCATTAAGCTCTCTTCCTCTGTGTGGTCTGGGGTTGTCGCCAATGAAGACACATGCATTACCATAAGCAGCATCATATTGTGGCGTATTCTTGCAGGTATCTTAAATGGTAGCGAGCGTCTAAGGCAACTTGATGCGGTGAAGGGCGAAGGGTTAGTCCTCACTCTTTGGTGTCTCTGTAATCACCCAAGTCGGACCACAAAATTAATAACTGTTCAGGAGTCAGGTTTATATATTTAATCAGCTTTAATCATCCATGAGGTCGATTCGGATCCGGCGGTTTGGAGAGTAGGCGGATGGAGCATCCGGTGCAGGGAGAGAGGGCGCCAGGCGAACCGACACCAACGGCTACCAGGTACAGAAGAGGACGACACGTTCGGAACACTGACCTCTGTATAGGTCAGTGGTTCGGAGACGCGCTACGGCGGTGCGGAAAGTGTGTAGTCTGTGTCACAGACTCCGAAAAATATTATCTAAATTAGTACTGCGCGAGAGATTAACGTTATCAGTCCGTCATAGCGAATGCATGCAAATGAAACTAAATCTCAAATATCTCCGGAAAACGAATGGGTTCTATGGAGATTTTTTTGTATCAGAGGGTCCGTTACTATGTTTTGTTTTAAATATGTACCGTAATTGGGTCTGAACCTATAGAACCTAGCGAGAAAATTGAACGTTTTTGTCGGGTACTTACTTCGGTGCTCGCAAACACGGAAAAGTGAACACGCAATTGCTACGGGCCGCATCCCTTTACCCACAATGCATTTCGGTATTATCAGGGAACAACAATCAATGGGAATTGACCGTGGCTGTCTGCCGATTCCCGTAATCCAGTTTTTACGTTCATTCATCACACTCCGTTTGGAGCTTCCGCGGTTGGGAATATTAGCATTGCTTCGACACCCAAGAGACATAACAACGGCCCCATAATGCAGTGGGCACACAACCAGCTATGCTTTGCATAATGACTGTGTTATGCATAATGAGCTATGCTATAGCAGCAGATAGAATTTATGCAAATAAGTTTGAC
The DNA here is from genome assembly GCA_023653785.1 of Ophioderma brevispina. Classification (NCBI taxonomy): domain Eukaryota; kingdom Metazoa; phylum Echinodermata; class Ophiuroidea; order Amphilepidida; family Ophiodermatidae; genus Ophioderma; species Ophioderma brevispina. Next base: position 54,144 of record JAMKCH010039947.1, read on the forward strand.
GCAATCGTCCAATGGCGGTGCCCCTGAGGTGTCACCAAATTGCTGAGTCACTGTCAGGGGCCTGGTATTATTCCAGTCTTGAGAATTTTCAAACGCTGGTTTCAATTTACGTTTTCAATTTTAGAAACAGGCTATACGTACTTACCGTACCGCCGTAGAGACGCGCCTTTATACAGAAGGGTGTCACGTGATCCTATGTCACAACAAAAAAGGGAGCCCTCTATCACCTGCCCATTTCCGCTACAATATGCTCCGAACAACATGTGGCTGGAGAAGTATGATACACTTTTGTGACCTTTTGAAAGCCTCTTTTTGTCTTTAATCTCCGCTCATTAATTAAGCCGTGAAGTAACGGATGTCTGTAATTTTCACACAACCGTTAACTAACAAGCATAGAAATATTATCAACTAGTCATGACTTTGACAAACGTCCTACATAAGAAATTATGAGCGGTTTTTTTTAAGGGTACTTCACTTTTTGTGTTGTGTACAAATTTACATAATTCAAACATATTGGTTTCCTCAAAGAAGATTGGATCAGAGGAGTAGGAAAGATGTGTTCATGCTTGTACCAATAGTTTCAATTAAAAGGTAATTGACATTTATCAGGTTATTACGCAAATGCAGACATGCTGTTCAGGTATAATCCTATCCGGCCTCGTCTACCTAAGCCAGTTTTATAACAACAGGGGATGGTGGTAGGGTGGTGAGGTGGTGGGGTGGGGTAAAACGCCTACAATATAGAGACAGAATTTTATAAATTCCTATTTCTGTTTTTAAAGAGTGCACAAACATATCTGGCAAGACAATTACATATCACATTGTGTCAAGCTTTTTTCAACTCTTACGTAAATATGATGTCTGACCTTTTGAACAAAAGTAATATGAGCAGAAGAGTAAGGCCAAAAGAAAAATTGTTGTATTGGAGTAACCCGCCCGACCCTAATTTTGAAAATCAAGCCCTAACCTACCCACCCTTTGATTCCAAAGAAATCTTATTTTCAAGTTGTTTTTTTACCATGATTTTGAACCGAGTTTCTCAATATTTTTGTGTTTCTGGTGTAAACTTGGCAACTTCTCTTTAAGATTTTCAAGAATAAAGAGTCAAAAGTATCAATATTATAACATTACATATACATGTCTGATGATTGATGTAGTAATGCATTATTAAAAAAAAAGCCATCCACCCTACCCTATTTGAAAAAATTTCTTGTTACTCCAATCAAAACAATTTTTTTGCCTAAGTAAAAGAAATATTCTCTCTTAATAACTACGAGTAGATGCAAGAATGTCACTAATCATGAAATTCGCAACCGATAATCAACGTGAAACGCAAGGTACAAACGACTAGAGAAGGTGAGTATCATTAGACATTTTGCTTCTTCAAGAACTCTGCTGCGGGCGGGCAGCACATCAAAATGCTTCGGAAAACAAACAACAGGATGAGATTTGACCATCCCGTACAAAAAGGTCGACAAAGGGGCAAAATGTCAATTTTTTTGCTTTGTTATATAAAACAACACATAAGATAAAATTTTGAACAGAAAGTCCATCTTTTGGGGTGATGAGTTGCCTAAAATAGCAAAAAAGGACCATTTAGAAGGTTACGTCCCTTTACGAAAAAAAGGCTGCACGGTATTGTTGACCTTTTAAACAAACATGGTTTCAATGCTGTTTAAAATGTTCAACATTGTAACTATTTTAAAAAGTTAAATCAAGTTGGTCAAATTTTCAAACAGGTTATTATGTCTAAATATACACATTGGTTAAAAGCTTAGACGATTTATGTTAATAGTGAACAGTAAGCAACGTTTTGTATACTCAAGATAGCCTCAGAGGCGGACTGGGTAGTCAATTCGACCGTGGAAAATGGACTGACCGGCCCATGAGGATAATATGAACACCATAGTTCCAATATGTAATACAAACCCCAAAAGAGAAATCAATATTCATGGAATATAACCCATGGGCCGCCTTCGACCACTACCTGAATACCAAGTTTCATCAGAGTCCGACTTTGTGTTACAGCAGCCAATTATGTTATCAGCCAATCAGAAACAAATATGCATATTCGCTCATTAAAGCGGCACTGGCACATTTTCACAAAATATCAAATTTCTTCAATTTGCTCTCAAATGATAGTCTAGGCATTGGAAGAACGAGATATATTTACACATAAAAATAACATACCCCAAAACAGATAGGGACATTGAAATGAGGATAAAGATATACAGGTAATTGGTAGGCCAACTTTAGTTTTCCATAACTTTAATCAACAAAGGTGTCTATTACATGAATATTTTTGACTCGTACTCCCTGATATTAACACACAAATGTTATAGACCGGTAAAACAGTGTGCATAGAGTGAGAAACATGCATACTGAGTGTGTGTTCTTGTGTTAAAAGGCATTTTCGTCGTATGCTGAATTTAGCGTCGCCTGCGACGTTAATTATAAAATCGTTGTTTACCCATAAGGAAGTGAATTGGTCTTAATCATTCGGATGAGGATTTGTATATAAAGCATTACAACCATGCAAAATATCGTTTGAAAAATCTTGACGGGCGCATGATTTTTCAAAGTGGCCAGGTCCTTAATATCTACATTTAGCAATGCGAGATTGGATCGGTAATACATGGGTCCACTACTTTTTTTTTTTTTTTTTTACACACATACCAAGTCTCATCAAATTCAGAAACTGGGTTCTGGCAGAAGTTGGCATTCGTAGTTATTAGCCATGGAAATAGCTAATTAATTTATTGAAGTCGGAAGGTGGGGTTCTGGTAGAGGTTCACCTTTATAGTTGTTGGCCAATCAGAATAGATATGTAAATTAAGCATTTAATATGACTATTAGCAAGCGAGATTGCATGGTAAAATTTGGATCCACTACCACACCACTACCAAGTCTCATCAAATTTGGCCATTAGGTTCTGGCAGAAGTTGACCTTCGTCGAGGTTCCACCACTTTAGTTGAGCTTATTAATATGCACAAGCAACGCATCCATTACTTTATTCTCATTTGAGTCAAATCGCTCCAGACGTTTGGACGTTTGAAGCAAAAGTGAGTATCAAAATTGTCCATAGTTCTAAATTAAATGATTTCATCCAAATTGGGTTTTTAGCTTTAAGATTTTTTTTCGTGCTTCGTGCGCATTTTCTAAAAGCAGGTGCCCCCATTTTCATCTACCAACTCTCGACGGCCCTAATTATAGTTGGCAACCTCCTTTTTTAAACTATCTTTCTGGTACAAAGATTCGTACTTAAGATAGTAGTTCAATTCGAGTGGTTTTCAACACAATATAGCTGGAGTCTCAGTCCTACCCTTACATCATGGGTACAGTGTGCACAGTTTCTCTGTCCTAATAGGGCTGCGACCGGATGGTGCCATTTATAGGCACTGGGTCACTAGTATGAATTCAGTAGTCTAAAACGGAATAAAGTGAACTTGATTCCACAAAACATTGTTAGACTGCTAAACTCACCAGTGACCCATGACAAGATCGCTGCGCACCAAACAAGGCCTCACAATTTCCCCCAGTTAGTCGGCAGGTCAGCCAAGTACTATTGTTCACACTAAAAATTGTTGGACAGGGTCATTTTACATGGGCTGTCACAAATACAATAGGCAAACGACCTGCCATTGTTCACATTCCCTGCATAAGTCTGCCGTTCAAATCGATGGAAACCAGGGCCCACGTTATAGCATATGAGAATTCAATTCCATGATGCAGACATGTAAGGTTATACATTTTCCGTCGTCTTCGCTTTCTTAAAAGAGATAGAGTAACACGTACAGACTTGTGGCACACATTTCAATTAATGATTTGGGATATTTTAAAATTTGGAGAGATTTTCTAACTCAGAGACCACGCTTTTTCAAAACTTAAAATTCGTCGCTTTTTAATTCGTCGTTTTTAAACCCCAAAACCCTTTCACGTACATATTAGACCAACTGCGTATGTAAGCTGAAGTCCGAAAACAATTAATACATGATTAATAATGAATTCAGGTATTTTGGACCTCAAATCAGGACATTTTCCAGAGCGTTTTCGACCAGTAAACTTGCAAGATAGAGAAGGTCGCCAACTCTATACGTGCAATTAATTTTCTGGCTTATTACGGGGCCTGCCACCGGCACAATGCTTGTAACTTTCGTAGATATCGATGAAAAGTCCAGCAAAATCGTAAAGGTTTCAGCTTCGTTGGGTCCAAGGAGTTGCTGCCGGCACCACACTTTTTTTAATTACTTTTACCAATGGCCCTCCTGAAAAAAAGTTTAAATTGCGTCATAGGCTCATAATTATTTTACCATCATCTTTTTTTTCGCATTCAATCTTTTTTCTTCTTTCTTTCTTTCGGTTTTCTTTTCCTCCTCTTTTTACTCGAACGGCCCAAAGTAGTCCAATTCCAAGCGGCCCATGTGGAAAATTCCACAGCAGATTTATGGTCAGTCCGCCTATGAATAGCCTGCAACGAGTCCCAGAAGGGGAAATGGTTGGCCAATCAACTTGAGACTTGAGGCTTATAGAGTATACACGTACTCCTCGCCTTCACCATAAAATGAAGGTAGGGTTTAGTAGAATTGATATCTAAAGCTCTAAAATCAAATTCTCCATAACCAGACAACGATATTTTCTTGCAAAATACTTTAAAAATCTTTAAAAATTACCTGGAGTCGGACACATTTCTGGACTATTAGTACTACTATTGGAAAGTGATATACTCTCTATAAAATAAGTGGCATCATAAGGTATACATTGATTGGTTGTCCTTAAAAGGCGTTGCTTTATGGCAGTCCTGTCAGAACATAACGCATTGCTTCAACGCGTTGTGAAACAACCGATAGGAAAAAGGCTGATTTGAAATATAATTTTTTGTGGTATTAAGTAAAATTGTCAACTAAAATATAGTTACTAAACTGCTCAATGTCTCAGATAAATCGAATCTTTCGTTTTATGTAGTAAACCCGTATAGCAATACCATTGAAAACTGTGCAAAATACAAATTCTGGATAATAATAATAACAACACTAAAATTAACGTTAGGGGGAAAATTGAATTAATCACTAGGTTATAATGAGCTCTTATAGTTATTAAAATTAATTAATATTCATATATATTGTTATTCTAGTGGATTAGTTTAAATTTGCATAAAATTAATATTCATATCCTTTTACGGAATAAAGCGCAAACAATAATCAGTACATATGAATAATATTTAATTCTTATAACGCGCGACAAATCCACAGAAGTGCTCGGGGCGCCGCTGTGGATCGCCTTAGGCGACAAGGAAGAAGTCCGATACGGGATTTTGTTGCAAAGTTGTGATTTCAATGTGAAGGACATCGATTTGAACTTAGCTATTTCACGCAGTGATTAGTATGTGAACAAGCATTATTTGAAACACGATTTGTTAGAAAATACCTGAAATCAACGTGTACCTAAATTCCTGTCCCATAATGCACCGACGATGTATGAATAGATAATGCGTCACTCGCGGTTTAAGACATGAAAGAGTGTCCGTTACTGGTAAAAAGGTACAAATTGACTTTCGGTCGGGAAACCTAAAATCAACGTATTGAGGGCAGCATCCTCGGGAAATCTCTGAGTCAGGCAATGCGTTGTACAAGCAACGTGTTGTAAAATCAGTTAGCACACAACGCGTTGTGAGAACCTTACATGACGGAATTGGTTGTATTACACAATGTTTCACCTTATTCCGTTGTGTTTTTCCTTTCACAACGCGTTGGGATAACTGAGAGAGCATCGGGTTGCCTAAAGCTCTATTCCTAACTGTTGTTCTTACATCGCATTGAAGTTAAATACGCTATGGCGACCAGCCATTATTCACAATACGTTGCAGATTGAATTTACAACGCGCTGCTTACCAAAACAACGCCTTGCCAAAGCCTACTGATTGTTTTCACAACGCATTGAAAGTTTTCACAACGCGTTGAAGCAGTTCGTTTATGCCAAGCCATAAGGCCATAACGTATTGCCGCAACGCGTTGTGAGAAATTCACAACGCGTTGATGAAAGTTCACAACGCGTTCCGGTGTCGGTCAATTAGAATGACGAATTTCGGTGACGTATTTAAAAAAAAATAGACCCACAACGCGTTGTGGACGCTCGCAACGCGTTGCTATGTACCCTGCAACGCGTTGTGGGTCTTTTTTTTTAAATGCGCCACAGAAATTCATCATTTTGATCATGTTGATTGGCCGAAAACCACAACGTGTTGCCGAATACCGCAACGTGTTGTGACTTTCTCACAACGCGTTGCGCCAATACGTTATGACCTTTATGGCTTGCCATAAGGACCTTGCAATACGTCCCCATATTTAGGTCGTGGCCTCCTGCTGCATTACGTCACTGCATATCTTCTTCCATTTCCTGCGAATCTGCATGGATTCCCATACGGCAGAAAGGTATGGTCGAGTCTTGTAGATCTCATTTATGGCGCCATCGACGGTACCGTCCAGCAAGCGTTGCATTACTTCAGGATTGGTCTCAGTTCTGAAATGTGTAGATGTGAATATCTGATCAATAATTTGAAATATGAAATCACAACAGAAAACAAGTGAATCAACAGCTATTCCTTTGATAAATGACGAAATGGTGCTTGACCTTCTTTAACAAAATAATGCTTAATTTTTACCATGCAATGAGATAATTTTGCAATGCTGTCAATCTAAGCTTTAAATAATATTATAGTTGTCCATAATATTTAAAAAACGTATCTACAGGTTTAATAACTATTCAATACCTCTTTCGACACCCTGTAGGATTTACAAGTTACGAACATTTATAATGAAGTGCAATGATTTGCAAAAATGCTCGTTATATTGACCAAAGACCTAGGTAACTTCGATTTCATCCATCTTTGCCGATTGATGGTTGGTATGACGTCATATCTAGGGTCATGGATATTTTGTGTAACAATAAATACACACTTTAAAGACTAAACATTTTCGTAAATGACCGTTATTGTCAAAATTACAGCATCAATATAGCAATTATCAGATGCAAAACTTGAAACAGAATGAAGAGAAAAAGTGTGAGGGAGGGAAAGAGGGCAGAAATGGAAACATGGAGAATTCGATATTTTATTTTGGAAACCTCTTTCGGAGTGGCTTATCCTTAATTTATGTCTTGAAATTATAGCTTCCAGGAAGTCTACAAATGTGGGCAGAGGAACCTCCCTCACCAAAATGGAGTCTTCTTTTTGCGAGTAAAATGAGACCGTTTTTTCTTTAATTTAGAAATATTAAAATTGTGGTATTTTGATGAATATGCAGAACACATTGTGTATTATTTTGTATAAGTGCTATTATTTTCATTGATTAACCCTCGTCTACCGAAGGGGGGGGTGGTTACCACCCCCTTCAGGTTTTTTCCCTGGCTTCCTAAAACCCCCTTTTTTGGTGACAAATTATTTAATGTAATTGTCAATTGACATTTTCCGCTCCTTTTAATTAAAAAACAACCATCCACCGGGATATGGGTAAGATACAGGGTGATCCCAAAGTGATGAATGGGGGGGGGGGAAGTACCAACATGCCTAGCGCAGCACAAAAACATCACAGGCACTTGATTTTGGTACCAACATGCCTATTATGGACATGTCACAATCACGTCATAAAGTTCGCATGTTAGCAAAATTGTCAATTTCCATAGACACGCATATAGGGGGAAAAAAATCAATTTTTCGCCAAGATGTTAGGAATATCCAATTCCATGCGGTTTTTGGCTCTACGTGATGGAAAATGACTAGATTTATATAATGAGAGCATTTTAGTGCTATAATACTGTTTTGGAGTCGCTAAAATTGCGAAATATCAATTTTCCACCCTATATTCAGTATTTTCATACTTTCCTCAACATATGACGTTATAGTGACGTCATAATGGGGATGTTGGTACTTATTTTGGTACCAATGGAAAGAAGAAACCCTAAGCTATCCTGTGGTACCAAATTACAGGAATCGGATGTTCAGTAACGAAAATCACAGGGGTGGTAACCACCCCCCCCCCTTCGGGAGTTTAGTTACAAAATGGCTCAGATAGACGAGGTTAAATTGGGACCAGTGGACGCTACAATTTGTCAGTAAAAGCGAAAGGTTTGGGAAATTTTGCCGTCTGAAGAAGCCCCTAAAATTTCACAAAAAAGGCCAACAAAAAAAAAAGATTTTTACTAGAGATATACAGGCTCAAAATGAAATCGCCACTTTTGAGACACTGGTTTGGAGCTGGAGGTCTCCGGTTCTGTTTCCCCCGGTATGCCACGTGTTCTAATTCTGGATTTAATCTATGTCCTAACTCCCTTCCTATTACTGGCATTTAAATGCACGTGTGTTGAAAAAAATCACGGAGCGGCCTGCCTTGGGGTTAGGGGAAATTGCCCCCAAGATATACAAGAAAAATAACGCTAACCGCTACCGCTCCTTTTTTTTGCGAAGAATATCGTCCGATTGTTTCCTCTAGTACGTTGGTGATTAGGAGCTATTGTTGTAAAAGGAGGTGACGTTTAAGCGTCGGACCTGTTTTACAGAGAACGCTATACCTGTACATGGCATATCGCAGCATTTATCAAAATTGGTAGAAACGTCTTAAGAAGATGAAGTCCAATAAAGAAGAGACGGCTGTCCCAACTCTGTCCTGAGAATGGAGCCCAAGGGATATTTCTTTGGGGCTTTTTTGGGCTATCCAAGACATTTTCCGAATAATTCAAATCAAACACATCTTTCGGAGATTGTATTTGCGCAATCACGCTTGTTTCAAATCAGAAATACTTTAAATAAGACATGGGGGCCTATATCAAATAAAAAAAAAACGTATTTACGTACAGCCCATAGACGTTGAAGAGATCATCTTTTTCCTCCTGCGGTGCGTCATCTTTTGCCAACTCTCGAAGTTCTTTGATGAAATATTGCTGCAAGGTCACGGTACTTGCTAATAAAAAAGAAAGAGAAAAGTTCTTGCGTGTATCTTTCTTTAAAAATACATAGCTTTATTTGATTTGATTTGATTCAGCATATCATCAATTGCATCAATAAAAATAATTATTGCACACGATAACTGACAATAAAATACAACAGCTATATTGAAATACAGGCAGAAGATAAGCCAAGGATAACCCTTTAAGTAACTTACGGTCGTGGTCGTTGAGAAGTCGTATCGCTATTTCGGCAAAAACGTTGATGACGTATGAATACTTCAGTCGTTCCTTTCGGAAGATGAGTTTTTGTTTCAGGATAGCTTCGTCATCAGCTATATATAGAATATACACAACACATTAACCAAAACACGGACACAATGCTTATGCGATTAAAACACGTTCACAAAACTAGCAAAGGTATATTAAAGAACTATTGAATTGAATCCTATTTGTTATTACAGTCTGAAAATATTAGATAACTAGATTCTCATAATTTGAAAGATAAAAATACAAAAATCGATCGCCTTTCAACTGTTATGTCCTTAACTGAAATGTGATGGTGCATCGATCTTGAAAATTGCTTTTGTTGATTAAATTACCTGGACCAGCGGTAGGCAATTTCCTGGGCCTCTCACACCAAGGATTTTAGCGGCAAAGATTGGCCTGTGGTGACATGCAACGAGCACAATTTTGTGGGCTGACCAGACGATATCGGGTTACGGTTTCATTGAAAAAAAGGCCTAGACGCAGCCATGTCTAGAAATCAAGGATAGGTTCCGGTCTAGAATTGTCAATTGCTCTCTAGATTAGTATTGTTCCAGCTACACTGCGCTAAAACAATTGAAACCGGAGCAAAAATCTGGCTATTATAGCCCAGGTTCCAGGGAAAATTGTGAACAGCTTAACGCCCGATCATCGTTTTCAGTATCGATATGACCTCTAACATTGCAATTAGTCCAAATTTGGAATTTTATAGCGTCATCATTTCACTTGGTCTATAGCAAGAGACGCACCGAGTAACTCATTTTAAAGGGATAAAACAATGTGGACATTTATTTATATAAATCAGAAACACGCGTGTGAAATTCCATTAAACATAACATAACATAACATTTATTTCTATCCACAATCATAACATCAATATAAACATATCACACACATGGTAGTTAAATTAATGTAATGTAATATACATGAAGGGAATGTGGAAGAGTACTGGGAATTAAGCCAAGAGGCCTGTCATGTCTCAGACTTATTTCTATTGTTCCCATAGTTGATTATAAGGGACTTTTTATAATTAAGTTAAAGAATTAAGTTTTTTGAAGTTTGCCATTAGGTGGAATGTGTTCCATGGTTTAACGCAAGGTAAGATATAGAGTTCCACTAAATTCAAGTTTAATATTAGGTTATTTGAAAGTTGAAAGCAGTTTGTAGGATAAGTGGGTTTTCAGCATTGTTTACAAAAGTTGTCAAATGTGGAGGGGAACAGATATTGCACATTGTACATGAATGTACCAAGATTAAGTTTACACAAATCCCTTTTTTTAGGATTGTATTGAACAAATAAAGGTATTTGATGCACTTCTGTAATTCACTATTGCTCATGATTCAGTGCACGCTTTTGAGAATATGAAGTTTTTCCATTTCAGAAATTGCATGCACTTGCATGCAGTATACCATAGTAATGTGTGAGAGAAACCGTGTGTTCTAGAGACTAAGGACGTGCAGTAGTTCAGGTAGAAAATGTTCCTACTTTATATAAAATTCAATACTACTAGAACATTCTTCACTTAATTCCTCACTGTGATTTTCACAGGTAAGGTTTTGGTAATAGGACTTCCTAAAAATTTTAAAGATATTAACTTGATTTATTTAGTATCATCGATTGGATATGCACATGTGTATTTAGTTGTTTGTTTTATTGTTGAGATGCCAAAAAGCATGGAGTTAGTTTTTAAGGATTTAGTGAAAATTGATTTGATTGACCAGCGGTTCTAGTTTACTGATCCCATTCATTCATAATGTGTTAGTTGATTAATATCATGCGTGTGAGGTAAACGCACTGGTATAATCTTGATATAATATAAAGACAATCGTGAGCCGCATTTGGAATATCATTAAAAGAAATGATACATTCCAAGGGGTCCTAAAATAGAGCCTTGGGGCATACTGGTTTCGATATATTTTGTGGTTAGATTTGGACTATTGTAATCAACAAACTGCGTTCTGTTTGTGAGGTAATTTGTGAACCAGTACAGACAATACCTCTGAGCCATAGTGATAAATTTTAGCAAGAGGATGTTCATGATTTAGGTGTCAAATGGCCTTGGAAAGGTCCAAAATACCCCAGAAGGTTTGATATTATTAGAAGCTTGCGTCATTTTATGCACAAGCTTTGTTATACCCATACTTGTGGAGATGTTTCGGACGTATCCCATTGGTTTTCAAAGAGTATATTGTGTTTGTCTATAAATGAGATACATTATTAAAAACACGACGCTCTAAAATTTTTGAAAAAACCAGGTAGAACTGAAATTGGTCTGAAGTTCGTAATTTTGTATTTACTATCTTTTTTATGAATGGGAATTACCCTGGATTTTTAAGTTGATCAGGTACGATGCCTGTTGTTAGTGTACCTGTTGTAAATGATGGTTAGGGGAATGCTTAATTCCAATAGCAAAGTTTTTTAAATAATTAAGGCTGAATGCCATCATGACCTGGACTTTTTAGCATTTAAATTATTGATAACTTTAATTACTTCATCCTCTGTAATCGGAGTAAAGAACATTGGATATCAATTGGAGTAGTGAGTAAGTGAAAAGTTGGTATTAGTATTTGGAATTGTTTTAACCTGATTTGGGACTATGTTTATGAAGAAGTACATTAAAATGATCTGGAATTGTTAGGATATTATAATTTGATCATTTAAGCTAAATTAATTTTACAAGATCTAGTATGGTTTTTATTAATTATAGTATTTAGTATTTTTCATGTGTTTTTAATATTTGTCTTTCTTTTTCCAATGATTTACAAATATTGCTTTTTAGCAGCCAGTAAGAAACTTATTAACTTTGTTATTTGTGTCTTATATTAGTTCATTTTGGGGAGTTATATTTTTATATATGTTTATTAAATTCTACTTTTTTTATTATCCTTTTAATTAATCTGTGGTTATCCATGGTGATTTGGTTAGATTTTGATTTATTTATTGTCTTGTATTGGTGTATGTTGTCCCGTAGGTATTAAACATTTCCATAACGTTATTAAAGCTGTTACATCATGATATTTAAGTAAAAGTTTCCCAATTAATTTAAACATGCATCTTAGTGCTGTGATATTATTATTTGAGAAGTCTCTCGTTTACTTGTAGTTTTTGCTTTTAGTTAAGTCTAGTCGTTGATTAGTTAAATTGAAGTTGGAAGAGGTCAGCTATGTCTAATAGAAGTACCAATTACTATTGTACAGTTTATTGGTAAAATATTATCAATTAATGTAGCACTTTTAGCAGTAAGAGTGTTGTCTAAGTATTAATGGGTAGCATACTATGAGTAGATCATGTCAATGAAATTACTAATAGGCATATCATGATATTTTAGCTGTTCAAGATTTGTAAATGAACTAAATAATTATTATTCTCACGAGCAATTTTATTTATTATTTGATCAAAAATGTTTATAAATTCATTAATACTATGGTGATGATGTCTGTAAATAACACCAATAATATTTTTTGTCATAGATAAACTACTTACTGTGACAGAAAATAACAGATATTTTACGTATTGAGAAAATGTGTCCGTCCCGTGTCGTACCGTTAATTGTCTATCTCGTTTTCACGATCAAGAAACGTACTTTTTAAATACATGCACGGATTTAATAAGCTTTTTAATTTTAGAGTTTCAAATTAGGTTGGGGTAGGCCTACTTAATAAGGAGTACTTTTCAGTACTTACTGAGTCCTTTGACTTTGTTGGTAAGTGCATTCCACCAAAACAATACGTCATTAAGGGCCACGGTCATTCCAGCTGCAGTCACTGGGTGACGAGTGTTCAAAGCATCGCCTAGGATGAGCATTCCTGGGGTAACATCAAAGTTTGCTGCCATTCTTTTGCACCTCACCACGCGAGGACCGTCTTTGACACTTTCCAAAAGTGCCTCCTTCATGTGCTCTGAAAATTGTAAAGACGCATTAGCACTCAAAAAGGTTGTGAGTTCGAGCAGCGCTGCAGCCAATGTGTTGCGGCCTTGAGTAAGGCGCTTTACATCAATTACTCCTCTCTACCCAGGTGTATAAATGGGTACCGACATCATCATCATCAACATCATCATCATCATCATCATCATCGTCATCATCATCATCATCATGATCAATTGTGACCGTCATTTGGCTTGTTTGATTTATCTCATACGTCGTCCTGAGAAACAGCAGAAGAAAAATAGTGTGCACTACTTATATTACTTGAAACACGTCATGTATATAGTATTTGACTATATTGATAGTCACCATAATACGCTCAACGTTCAAGCTCACCTGGTAGATGTGGTACAACCTTCTTCTCGCAAAACTCTTTGACGTTTGCCGGCGTCTCTCCGTGGACAAATATCACGGCTCTGGTTTCGCGTTCGTTCAGTTGATACGTGCAAAGCTGAGAAGCTGGGTGACCAATTCCAAACTCCATGAATTCCTTTCCAGTCTTAAACTTGTAATTCTTCATAAGAAGACCGATGCAGCAATCATCGCTGACTGGCTGATGAATGTCACGAAACTCGGCTGACAACTTAGAATAGTACCCGTCACCTACGACAACGAGAGGGGCGCGAAGTTCCTATACGGGTATTAATTAAAAAAAGTTGTCTTTCACGTGACATAATATATGACATATGACCAAAACGGTCTCGGAAATGATATATCAAGCACTTTTTAGTGTGTATTTGACAGAGCACAAAAACGAATATTGATGTTATCATCACCTCCCTCGTGTGGGGACAAGTGCCAAAATGGACCTAGACCATCATCTCAAAAGATAACAAGGTTTAAAATAATTGTAATTATTGATTTGTACCCAACCATAAAACAAAACTGGCCTAGCGCAAACATTAACGCATCTGTTTCAATACCTAGATAATGGGATCTAGTCCAGTAAGAAGTATAGAATAAGAGTTGATGAGTATAAATATCTGGGCCAGAGACTGAATATTTCACTCTTCTTTTGATGTGGAACAATGCGAAAAGTTCATAGACATAATCTGAGCTGATCGTAACAGTACTTTGCGGAGTGAAATTGATTTTGATTTTTATAAATCAAAGTTTAACCATGGAAGAAAGCGATAAAGAAGGAACCACAACGACCCACTTGACGTTTGAACGATCTATCTGCCGCCCCATAATTGCAATTGTTATTCATATTCTCTCAAGTGGCACATCTGAGGATAATCCTATTCAGATTTTCTGGCTCGAGAAAATTCTCAGGCGATCAAACATATGGCCGCGTCATGGAAACCGATCAACCACGCCGGGGGGTTCTCGGATTTTGCTCGGGAACCCATACTCGTTCCCGAAAAAAGAGTGGACTAGCTGAAAATGCGGGACTACCGCTAAGGGTTATCGAATTCAAATTAATCAAGTTCTAGTCCCGCTGGGGGGGGGTAAACATTCAGTTGTGATTGTGACTGTTCCAATGATACAATAGGACAAAAATTACCTAAACTATCAGCAAAATAACCCTTAGTGTGTATTTTTCTTGCAGAGATAGTACAAGTGTCATTTTTCTTGTATATTGGTTATTTTTAAATGTTTATTATTTTTAATGTATTGAGAACAGGTCCCAGCAAGGGGTGATAATTCACTGTAAATACCTTCAATCCGTAAATCAATTTTTATTTTGTTCATCTAGAATCGGCCTACAGCCAAAAAAACAATATGATAAATCATTATGTTGTAATAATGCATTACAGTGAAATTAATTGTTACAATGTTATCAAAAATTCTCGCATTTACAAGTAAAATGTTATAAACCTTATATTGTAGTTAAATCAAGAGTATATAACTGGGCTAATAACTAGTGACAAAATATAGGTTAAAAAAGCCCAGTAGGATGATATTACTGCTGTACCGTTAGGTGATATTCACTGAAAACTAGTATAATTTCAACCAAGCTGGTCCAATTAGGGGCCGAATATATTTTAACTGAAAATTGGTCCGTTAGAGGTCACTTTCACAACCCTGGAACAAGCATATTTGCCCAACGAAAATCCAAAGACGCCCCCACCCCACCCGGATCAACTTTCAAATTAGTCAAACTTTAATCCTTTATTTTTCACACTGGCAGTCTTGGGCAGTAAAGCTGATTCAAACGATGTACATTAACTTATTATATGACGAAAACAAACAACAAATGCACACGGGAGACAGCCGGGAACATGCTGTTGTAATAGCAATAATGTACACTTTACGTGTTCGGATGTTGAATCCCTTACTTTTGTGAGGGTGAATGGAGTAAACAGATTAAATCCGAAAGGGGACCCCCAGTCTTGGTGGTCCTTCTATTATCTTTCTCCATGGTTAACTAACTTTGCGATGTTCGATTAAGCTGTACTCTTACGCATAGTAGAATAGTTACTAGTATACAAACATGTTGTCATTTAAATCATACGTTTCTATTTCATTAGATTTAGTTTTCGCTTTGATCATGCTTTTCTAAGGTTGTGTGTAAATGGGCAGCCAGTAAATGGTAATATTTTGGTCTCTACAGTGGCCGGTTTATCCGGTAAATGATAGAAACTACAATGATTTTGATGACCTAAAAATACCAGAAATCCTTATGGAGTTTGTCGGTGACAAAAAATGTGTATACTTCAACAATATAAATACATTGTATAAGTAAATATGTTATTGATTTCATATCATGAGCCCATAGTTGACCCTTAAGCTGAGTGTTTGCTGTGTTTGCGAGCTTGCTTACATATCGTGCATGCTCGAGCATCAAAACTGAAATTTTTCTAGCCTGCCATTACCCTGTACTCATCGTCTTGTATTCAGTGATACCAAACACCCAACCACGCGACCATTCTCCCTTAATGAGTCTATTCCAACGGCTTCGATCACCGTCACCCTGTGTAAAATGTTTATTAATGTTCCAATGTTTAAATTAGAGACTAATCAGATTCCTTACTTTTTAAATGGATATATTTGTAAGGACACTGTAATGTAAAATGGGTTATATTTGCAGAATAAAACTACACGTAAAATAACTGCATGTTCATAGCAACTCGACGGCTCATATGTCGTAAATATTTGGGGAGCGGGGAAGGGGTTAACCCTTAACCAGGCGTGAACTACACGACCCACTTTTAAGAAAACATTGTAAAAATGAGTGTAAGCATTGTGTTGATACCCTACTGTTACACATGATCTCTATTTTTCGGAACGTTTGTCATTCACTCGGTTACCCACTGGATTTATAAACAGAGATGCTTAACAAAAACTGGCACCAGCACAATATGGGTGGAAATATAGGCCCCTGTACAATACGCACAAATCCAAAAAGCCGGATTTTTTGCTAAGGTGGCCATGGTAACCGCGAATCGGACCAATCATATCATGTAATTTGGATTCATACATGTAATTAAAAAATTGGAAAATCAAATTAAAAAAATCGGGCTTCAGGCTTTTGTAGATCTATTTGTACTTAATATCAGGACCATACGATGATTCCCTTTTTTTTTAGTTATGTTTGTTCCAGTTGCAAGTTTGCGTATTTAGCGAAAAAAATACCGAAAACATCCTGTCAAATTGAGGGCGCTTTTCATACCCAAATTTATTTTCGAATCACGATCAACTCACGATTCTTGAGCCATAGCCTTCTTTCTGAGAGCGTTAACAAGATATCCATGCCGCATTGCCAGTGCCCCTGGTTTTGGGTAGTGGATAAAGCCAGGTTCTCCACCCATCCTAATATCGAAATATACCTCTCCTTTTACAGGATTACCGTCAATATCAGCCAACACATCTGTATTTGACAAAGTCAAGCACATGGTATAACTGAGAATAAGTACTCACTGTCTCTAGAATACATCTTAACGCCAAATTGGGGGAAATTCGTGAATCAATCATTGTAACATTATTCAATAAACAAATTGATCAGCAGAACATCAATTTGGTATCTACGCAGGGGAGGATCCAGGATTTGAAAAACGTCAAAATTACCGGGGGGCTGAAAGGCTAAACTTGTCCAAAATAGGCTGATTTTTGCAAGATTTTGCAGAATTACCGGGGGGGCGCCCCCTCCGCCCCTCCCTAGATCCGCGCCTGCTACGCACTCTACGCATCACCGCCCTGGTTCTGGTCTACAGCGCTACTCAATATGCCGCCCCAGCATGGTGCAATAGCTCTCACACAAAAAAGCTGGACACAGTACTCAACGAGACCGTGAGAACCATTACTGGCTGCCTTCGTCCTACTCCTACTTCAGGCATTGCACCTGTAGTGCTTTGGAGAGAACATCACACACAAAAACTGGTGAACAAGGCTCTGCAGGACAACAAGCATCTGCTGCATAATACTGTCAAAGAATCACACCAGCTCGGCAGACAGAGACTGCGCTCTCGTCGACCTTTCTGTCGACACTCCGCTAAACTTTCCAGACATGGAACACTGCCTGGCTAGATACCCCAAGACCAGGCCAATTCACTATCACACCAATGACAGAACTCCCACCTAGTAGCAATCTTCCACGTAAAGAATGGGTCACCTTGAACAGAATTCGCACAGGAGTCGGTCGTTTCAACAGCAATATGCACCGATGGGGGCTGCGACCATCTCCAGTCTGCCAACGTGGCTCTCCATCACATACTGCAGATCACACCGCCCCCCCCAGTGGATATAGACTTCTCAAACCCAACCAATCAACAGTGAGTGGCTCCACCAAATTCAACACATTTAGCTGCTGCCTCATACGCAAGAAGAATTTGGTATCAAAATCAGTTTACATTTTCTATTTCAAGTAAGTTCAAATAAATTATAACAGCACATTTTCCTTCTATTTGTGAAAGAAACGTACCGTGTCTAAAATAAAGACCTGTTAAAAAGGAAAGGGCGCGTCAAGGGGAATAGCCATGTAAAGGTATGTAAGGGATAAGTAAAGGATGACATTTTGTTGGATTTTTTGCAAGTTGACGTATGTGATTTTTGGACACACTTAGGCGAGTATACAGAATGTAATAATTTACACACAGAGTGAATAGAGGGTTCATATCCCCTATTACCTTTACATTTTTTAAGAAAAATGCGACCAATCCAAATAACAACAATCACTTTATTCGGGAAACCATCACGCTAACTTATCCACCAACAATGTTGACCATGTCAGACTCACCACGAGAACTACAAGAGCAATTCCAGATATTTTGCATGCCGACGACGTAAAGTATGTTATAGGATTCGGCACACTTACCAACGTGATCACTAACATTTTGTTTTAAATATTCTTTTAAAGCCCTTTAAAAATGTAAGCTCCCACTCTCAGCACATTGTCACCCAAGATTTCATATCATTTCTTAAAATTTGAAAAAAGAAAAAAATAAAAACATTAAAATTAGTCAAAATTTTTAAAATGTTCACCATTGGCGGTGGGCCCGGCGGGGGGGTGTGCGCCATTGCACTATTTCAATTCATATACAACTTAGAACATTCGTTACTTTCATGACATCTTACCTATCATTCCACCGTATTTCCTCGTAAATATCACATTCTATTAGAAATGTGTGTACATAGGTAAAAGGTCCCACACGGGGGAAATGCCTAGTACTACTAACAGGAGATCTGTCTGTCCGAGTATGCTTTTTGAAGCCCCTTGACCGATGGACCTGAGGTTTGACATGCAGCTAGAAAACAACAGCCTGAGGTTTATTATTCACGGTTTCAGGGTGGACCCAAAAATCAAAAGTCATCTAGAGGTTATTTGCTTAAACATGCCGTATAACCGGCAAAACTTAAATAAAGGTGACCGATCCAATCAAATCCAGCCATTCATGTTTCCTAAAAATATAAGAGCCTCATTATAAAGGTTGCTGATCACAAAACCTAGCACTAATGTTTCCCCGATGCCTGACTTATAATAATAAAAGCATAAATCAATCCAACCTTTGGATGTTAAAGATTTTGAAACGTTTTTATTCATAACATAAACATGAAAACATTCTTTTTTTTTTGGGGGAGGGGGTTTTTTTTTTTTTTTTTTTTTTTTTGGGGGTTTTTTGTTTTTTTTGAGAGTTTTTTTTTTTTTTTTTCTATGGGTGGGGTTTTTTTTGTTGTCCCCTGGCCTTTCGTGCTCCCCGCCTCGTCCTCCTTGCTTCCCTCCCCGCCTTCCCTTCTTTCCCGCCCGCTCCAGTTTCTGCTCCTCTTCTGCCGCCGTTTGCCTCCCGCCTTCCCCCCTCCCGCCCTCTCCTCCTCTTCCCTCCTCCTCCCCTCCCCCCCTTACCCTGCTTCTTCCTCTTGCCCCGCTCTTTCTTTTTCCCGGCCTTTTTTCCTTTCTTCTTCTGCTCTCGCCCCGCCTTGCTCTCTTGGTGCCCCCCGTTTCCGCCCCTCCGTTCCTCCCTGCCCTCTCTCTCCCGCCTTCCCCCCCTCCCCCCCTCTCTCCTCTTCCTCCTCCCTTCCCCTCCCCCTTCCCTGTCTCCTGTCCCTTTGCCCCCGCCCTTCTCCCTTTTTCCCGGCCCTATTTATTTATTATTTTGATTCGCCCACGACTTGCTACATGCGGTGCCCACGTTTAAGCATCCGTTCATAATGCACTCGAAACGATTTAAAGATGCTGTTAACCAGCAAATCACTGAACAATTTCAGGACCTTCGCGATATTGCCCTGTATTTCTACCTCTTTTGACACTAAATCTTTTGTAAATGTACGTTCAGGTTTTTCGTTGGGTCCATATCTTATTGATTCCATATCCTATGACGTAAAATTGCACAACATTTCATAAACTATCACACATTTATTTTAGAGGATAAAAATGGCACGAATATTTTCTGCAACACTGCTATTTAAAAGTGGTCAAAACCCCAGCGAATAGAGCGGTTAGCCCGCAGGCTATCCCCGCCCAAAAAAGAAACCTCAAAGCGCCCTCGGATTTCATGAAGAAGAAAAGAGTAAACCAATACACCTCAATAACATATCTGAAAAAGTGCATTTCATTAGGTTTCCACACCGAAAAACTCTTTCCAAAAGGACACATACCTTACCGAGTTATGGCCGATTGAAAATTGTACCACTTTTTCCTTTTATCCACGGATTGTTGCTGTCTAGTGTCTTAGACAATACACCTCCCAAGCAACATTCCTTTGGTTTATGGGTTCTTTTGTTTCCCCCCCCACGCCCCCACTGGCTGCCTCTAAGACATGAAGACGGATCAGGCTTGCGGTCTCTATTCCATTTCAATAATCGATTGGAATCATTCTTGTCCGTCGGTGCTTGCAACAGAATAACGCGCTTTGCCAAGCAATCGACGGACAAGAATGATTATAATAGTCGATTATTGAAATGGAAAAGAGAACGCAAGCCTGCATCCGTGTTAGAGGCAG
Source organism: Ophioderma brevispina (assembly GCA_023653785.1). Lineage (NCBI taxonomy): Eukaryota > Metazoa > Echinodermata > Ophiuroidea > Amphilepidida > Ophiodermatidae > Ophioderma > Ophioderma brevispina. The sequence goes on from JAMKCH010039947.1 coordinate 74,651, forward strand.
CCAACTTCCCCAAATGGGGGAAGAGCAGCGCAGTAAAGAAAAGTGAGGCAAGATCTTGGAATTTCTAATAATTTAAACTAAACTTTTCAATATCAGAACTGACCTTTGTCGCAAAAACAAAAGAAACCATAAACAAACGAATGAGCTTGGCGAATGTGCATTGTCTAAAGACTACTGAAACAGTAACTATCCGTGGATAAAATAAAAAGTGGTACAAATTTTCAATCGGTCATAACTCAGTCAATATGCATCCTATTGGAAAGATTTTTTCGGTGTCAGAAACCTGACAAAATGCACTTTTCAGATTTGTAATTTTGTGAATAGAGGGCGCTTTGAGGGCAGGCGGTGGCGGCCAAGCCTCATTCATTATAGCAACTCACCAAAAATGTCAAAAGAAATTACAGCAATACTGATTGCACACCACAAACCCCCAATTGGGGGCTTGGTGTGGGACTGGGGTCACGAGCGAGCCAGTCCTAGCTTTTTAGAGTCCGTCGGATGTTATGTTTTGAGTTTCACAGTCCTAGGAACATAGGTTTTGAAATTAAGAGTCCTATAGACACTAAGATTTGATTTTCAGCGTCCTAGGGATTATCGGTAATAACACACGGTGTCCTATGGACTACAGGTAATACAAGGAAGAGTCCTAGGACATTTGAAATAGTAGGACTCTAAATTTTATTACATTACACAAATCTCAGCGTCCCTAAATTTTGATGGTCCGGGGAGTGTGTGTACTAGTTTTGAGTGTCCCATGCAGTTGAATTCACAGTCCTAGGACCATATGTTTTAACATTAGGGGTCCTATGGATACTAAGTTTTGATTCTCAGTGTCCTGGGAACTATCGATAATGACACGCAGTGTCCAATGGACGACACGGAATAAAAAGAAGAGTCCTAGGACATTTGAAATTGTGGGACTCTGAAGTTTATTACATTACACAATTCTCAGTGTCCCTAAATTTGGAGGGTCCGGGGACAGTGTGTGCTAATTGTGGGTGTCCCATGCAGCTGGTTTCAAATGCAAGCATCCCAGAACAACATGTCTGCTTGAAATGGCACACCACTAATTCCCTTGAAGTATTGTCTTTAAAGGGGCATTTGAAATTATTGTTTTGTGATGCTATCATAATGACATTCAGCATCATAGTGCACACCAACATCAATGCACATAGTTTTCAAATGGCGACAATTTAAGGGTGGTCAAAATAGGCTATTCCAGGAATTATCCACCCCATGACAATTTCAAAATTCGAAATAACTATGGGAATTCTGTTTTGACAAATTCCCATGGTATTTTTTCATCATGTCATCTTTGAGTGCTTTTGACCAACGAGAACGAAAGGGAAAACAGCCTACTAAGTGATAGTATTCTTTGGGAAATGAGAATATTTTTCAGTGGGTCAGTAAAGTAACGGGAATTCACAAAGTCATCTTGGGTTAGCTACTCAATTATCTCTTCAGTGCATACATATGTTAAAATAATACATTTGGAATATTGGATATGTTTTTTACATTTTCATTGTGAAAATTCTCATGTTCTTTTGAATTTCATGATGGGAGTTCCCATACACTATGGAAATTCCCATGCATTTGTGGAGAAGGGTGTGGGAAATGAGAGGTTGTGGATAATTTCTGGAATAGCCCAATATGACTGCTTCTGTTCCAAATCGGTCAAATCTGGTTTCAAATGATTGGTCTCGTCATGGCCATGGTTCAGTGTTGTCACTTTTTATTCTCTTTTATTCTCTGCAGTTGTTTATTTTTTCAGTATTTCCAGTTATAAAAAATAATATCGTCGGGTCTATAACATAGCGACGGATGTTGTATTTCTATCATTTTTACAAAACAAAAATAGTGAAAATGTACTGCACATCAACCTTTACAAGCTTACCAAGTTCCAAAGCTTTAAAGTACATAAATTTGGCCATTTTGATGGATGTTGAGAATGAAACTTTGCTGTTTTAGACGGATGCTAACCCCTCGTAAGGCAAGCGCAAGTATTCAATTTGATCTATTTTATCTTATTATGCGTCATTACATTAGTACAAGATAATATATGTATGTATTTTCCGAGTGTTAATCTCATTTTTCAATTTACTTTAATATGATCGTTGTATATTGATCCGTACTCTGTTTGTACAACGATGAAACAAAGTTAATGAAGCCTCATTTTTATTTTAGATTCAATTTTGTTTGTTGGAAAGACAGCAAGAGTAAATATAATTCTGTAACGATTTATTTTAATTAATGAAGCATTTAGGAACTAAATGTAGACAATGTAACGTTTTGAATAATTTGCTCCAGTAGCAAGTTGGACGATCATTTAGGCAATTGTTAGTCCAATCGCCAGTTGGACTAGTTGTCAGTTAGGCTCCATTGCCATTGGTCTAAACACCCTTTGTTATAAATAGCCGTTTTTCCCACACGTCCATTTTCCACATGGTCCATTACTAGTGTCACGGTGAGAGGTCGAGCGCCCTCTCCTGTCCGGTCCAGGCCAGACTGATTCGAGGATGATGGGAAGGGGAGAAGATTCCAAGATGGAGGGTAGATCGTTTGGGTTCGTCGTTGAGGAGCAAATGATTGAGTTGATTGTAAATGTTATGATCATTCTATGTTAATAAAACCCTTTTAATAATGAATCCTACTCTCTTATTCACATAGAACTTCATTTATATGTGACATGTGGTGGAGAACGAACTTGTGAACGGTACCTCTATGTCGCTGCCTTGCCAGCCAGCTTGCAAACCATGAACATGTGAACTCGAATCGCGAGTGTGTTGCAGTAGTAAATTGTAATGCTAACCCTGTCGTAATTAGACATTTCATCATTTGTGACAATTTTCTAGAGACTTGATTTTAGATTTAAGAGATTTATGAACCTACTAGACTAGTTGTAATAATCATGGCACATCAATCAATGAGACCCCCGTTTTTTGACGGCACATCCGACGATGTTTGTGCTGAGGATTGGGTTCATGCTTTTGAACGCTATGCCGATTTTGCTGATTGGACCCCAAGGCGTAAATATAGGGCCTTTAGAAATATGATGGCAGGTACTGCTGCAAGGTGGATGGACAGTATAGAACTTGAGGTAGATGATGAGGCTGAAGAAGGCGATGTTGCCATGTATGACGCTCTGAAAGAACGATTTTTGGACAGATTCAAATTCCAAAAGCAAACGTTGGGTTCATTGTTGAGCCAATCTGAGCATTATGGGTGGGCCGACCAACAATTGGGAAAATGGGACATACCCACACAAGGATACATGTGGATCCTAAACACCAGCCAGTGCGCCAGCGTTATTATCCATTAGGTCCAAAGCCAAACAGGTCCTTTGAAATATGCTTTTGGATATGACAACAACCAGGTAAATGCAACGGTCCTCATCTCGCATTGGGGCAGCTCTTGTTTTATTGGTTTCAAAGAAGCAATATAGGGGATCCGTTTTGTTGTTGATAATCGTGCAATGTCACCACGTTAATTGACATATGGAGGCGGCAGTTCACTCCCTACAACAACAGAAAGGCCCAGATGAAAGTAAGTTTGGGATCGTGCCAGCCTACTTCTTTAACGAACCAATTGGATCTGCAAAGCGGATTTCATCAGCTGTGTATACACCCTGACGGTCACTCCATATACTGCATTTTAGGTGCACATTTAGGGGTTTTTGAATTTACTAGATTACCCCATGGGACTCCGGAATAGTCCCATCCCATTTTCAGCGTGTCATGGAAGCCTTTGCTACCGTTTGAATGTGGAAGTATTTGCTTCGTGTCTATTGTGAATGTGCTTGATCTTTTCATTCATCAAACCCAATTTTTTTGAGTCCCACCTGAAGCACATTGCACTAACATACTACCCTATCAACACGCTTGTGCAAGCCTGTAAAGGGGGATTTCCACGCATGCGTACTCGACTTTTAGTGCTAAGTCCACACCGACTCCTGGCAATCACCGACGGCACTTCCCGCCTGTGTAGTACATTTTTCCATTTATGCAATACGTTAACTGCATTTAATGCACATCGATCCAGGCGCGTGGCCACGGTCGACTGACCTGAGTTTAAATGAACCGCGAGCGAGTGTATGTATGTAGGCACTGCAAATAAAGTGGCGTACCCGCACTTTGAGAGCTCAGAAAATACCTGACTTAGACATACGGATAAGTTTGGATAAAATGACCATCTGTTGTGTAATATTAAGTTCCAGTCTTGTGGTTTTCTCCTCAAACTTGTGACAATAGAACTGCAATGTGAAATTTGATTGTACAAAATCATATTGTTTTTTGTCATTAGTCATTTTTTTTAAAGATCGCCATCAAAAACAAAAAAAGAATAAGCACCAAAAAGACTTTATATTCCCAGCACAGTAAAAGCCATGTAATACCTGCAAGAAAAACAACAACTCCATGATGCCACGCAATCTTTAAATTACCTCGGTACTTTGCCTAAAAAAAAAAAATATTGAACGATAAGATAATTAATTTGAACATTTTACGTTTTTTGTAAGTAAGTAGGGATGGTGTATGTTTGTCTCCTGGTCCTTGTTTCAGTTGGTTGTTTGTTTAATAAAAACACCGACTTTTGCCTGTTGAACAAGGAAAAAGAAATAATTCATGACGAGGTCCATTAAAAAACATATTGTCAAACCTGTTTTTTGCAGCAATTTTTATATTCAACCTTAGTGGGCCACGAACAAAATTTTCCCCAAAACACGTTTAACATTCGTTTAACTAAATAATCTGTTGAACTTTGAAATAGTGAGTGGATAAGGATCAATTCGTAAAATTATGAGCTTTATAAATTTCTTTGTAGAATATGACAAATATGATGCTTTTTTCTTTTGTTCAAATCCACACCCCTATCCACTATTTCGTTCGGAGATAAACTCTTCGTTTACACTAAACAGTTTAAAACTAAAAACTTTTGGAATACTGACCAAAATGTTCAAGAGGTCGAAAAAAGCGTTTTTTTTCGTTTACGTACAAGACGTACTCTAAGAGTGGTTTGAGCCGGTCCCTTTGATAACCCCGATTCCTGTGTTTTAACGCTTCAGAAGAATGGCGATTTCTTTTCCATATGAAAATTAATGCAAATAAATCGCAGAACTGTGCAAAAAAGTGGAAATACGAATCCAAAATAGGAGACAGACATACACGAAACAGTTAAGATTCAACTGTTGCTTTTATATTTTTATGGGAAGATACGTTGATTAACTTTTTCAGCCTGTACTTCAGAATCAAAACCCGGAACAAAACAGTTGCAAGTGCAACATATCTTGATCTGATATACAAAATTCTGACATTTTGTGATGTTGCGATACGGCCGTTTTTAAAGTGTCCATGGCCCGATCGCTAATCGCCTCGTCCCCCAGGACCCCCCAAATTTGACCAGGAAAGTGTCCAAATTTGAGGACTATTTTTCCCTCATTTACCCTGTGAAAATCTTAGGGCTAAAGGATTTTTGTTTTTTTTTAAAGTTAGGAGCGAAATATGCCCCAGTTTGGTTGAAATTTTACTTTTAAACAGCACTCTATCACGTTTTAGTCTCACAATACAAAACTGATTGAAATAGCGGCGCGAAAATTTAGAGATGGAAGATTTGGTGGTGAAGTCCATTCTATCAAGATGAAAACTTCATCTCTTCTTATTCGGGCCATCCCCCCCTGTAAGTTCAACCCAATAATATAAAAGAAAAACATTTACAGAGTGTGGGTGCTTAAAAAACAATTTATCTGTTTGAAAACCTAAACAAAATTTATATCATTTAAGCTTAATGTAAATTTTTTCACAAATCTTATGATCTCATAACACCCTAAATGTCCGTTAAAACCTTTTAATTCTCAGCTCACGCTATGAAGAATCTCGCCGGCTTTATTTTTTGTCAAAGATTTTCCTGCAATAGTCCCCGCTGTCATTATATGTCTAATTGTTTGCATTCTGAAAAGCAACGAATTTCAGCTATCCTAACAGTTTGCTCCTATTGCAAACAAGGATGAAAACGATGAATATAGAATTTTGGATTGACCAATAACTTTGATGTTTATAGCGCACTGAGACGACTGACATAAACCTATTTCCCGATAGTTTTCTGACTCCCTCCTCCGATAAAATTTCCTTTTTAAATTCCGGGGCGGGAGGTACGTGCACGCTTTGTACAAGCGAAAATGAGTGAACATTTTGGACGCGCGCGACCCTAAGACAGACCTTAACAAAATCTTGTAAATGCGACATTTTTATACGGGCATGCCCCGACTAAAATAAAGACCCCGAGACCCGTTAATTAATACCACTGTAATTTTATGGTTAATATGCCAACTTAATGTCGTTTGAACTAATGGTCCATTTTTCGTAGTCGGCTGCATATGTAACACCGATGTTTAAGTGTCACCTCCGCCAACACAAATACGTTAACAATTACAATATATTGTACGAGGAATCCAATCAAAGACTAGAAAATATAATGTATTTGGTGGTTTATTGCGAGTTTGGGAGAGGATAGAGAATAAACGCACTAACCACTACGTACCAACCACCACCCCGGTCTCATGCATAACTATCAAAAATCACGCTATCCAATATTATATTTTAATAAGAAAATATTGGTACCCTTTCGGCGCTAAAATGTCGAATCCTCCTTCGGTCACATACCTTTAAGAGGATTCCTATTTACACGTAAGTACACACAGCTACAAAATCCGTTAGTGCCGAAGTAGGGGGTTCTTGGACCCCACCGCGTACCGAACCCCAACTTTCCCATGAGAGTTTGTTCATTAACTACAAAAGTAATTGTGGGTCATGTAGCCTAAGACCACATACCGATAATAAAAATACATACGAACTTTGACCTCTGATCGATGGTCATGAATTGGTCACTCGTAGAAAAAGTGGTTTGCGCATTTTCATCCCCATCAACTCCAATGTATGATTTTCATATGAATGTAGCCAGCATGATTGCTACAATAAAGTCCCGCGGTGTCCCCGCGGGGATTTTTGTTCCTCTCGTGGATAGAACTAAGAGGCATCAATACAGTGGAACGTTGCAGCCTCGCCGGTTTCACGATGGGGGGCGGGATTTTACGTCTTAGCATCAGTTTCCCACAACCCAAAAAAAAAATCGTCTTAAGCGCGTTTGCTGCAAGTTAAAGAGGGGTAATGTATACCCACTTTTATCCCAGCGTTTTTGTGGGGCCCACACACCCGCCCGCTCCCTCGCCACAGGTTGGAAACGTTTATTAGACCTACCCAATCACTGCAATGGTGGTCCAATACTGCGACCAATATTTAGTATTGGCCGATCATTGCAAACAAAATATTGGATAAATATATTATCTCTTGGACTAAACCAATATTGGGCCTTATCCCTGCTTTGAGGTGACCGATACGCGTTAATATGGGATCCTACGCATGATGATAAAATTTGATGAATTTGCGCCCAATATTATTGGTCTCGCTAATGAGTTTAAATATTTGGCTCGACTTGCTTCTCGCCCAATAATTTTGTGCAACTCATAAGCTCGACCAATAAATTTGGGCTGAATCAATCCAAATTTTATTACAATCTTGACACCAATATTGTTTAACTCCAATGTTCTTGCCAATGATGCCCTCTGTTCTTTTACAAACAATTATTTTAATGGATTTTTTTTTTCACAAAAGCTGCTATTTTTTTAATAAATTAATATAATAATTTCGAGCTATCACATATTTCATATTTTAATGAAACTGTATAATATAGTTCTGCGCCGCTATTTTTAAGAAGCATCAATTGCTTTAAAGTATGATGGGCAATGTTTATCCCAATATGGGCTCTATTTGGCTGCTTTTGTCTTTGGTCATTATTCTTCACCAATTTGACTCATTAAGGTGCATGATATGAACCCGATGCCACAGCTGCCAACGGGAAACCATTATTGGCGCAATATGCAATAGCACGTCGTGTACCGATGCCAAGAATTACCAACGGAATACCCTATTTCTTGCCCTTGGAGAGCCAAAAAGGACCAATAGAAGCCCACCCACATATGCCGATGCCAAATACCGAGGGGAACCATGTTTGGCCAATATATTGCGTGCCTATGTGGGAGCCTCAGAGATATCTACTGTCAAAAAGAGCCCTTTCTGTGGCAACCCGGACAACAACTTGTGGCTGGTATTTGGGCTGTTTCTGTGCTCATATGCAAGCTGGGATAAGCTGCGATCTAACGGACCATGGTAAAGCGAAAATGTGCATTTTATCTATTTCGTTCGCGTCCTTGTTGTGGAAAATTAAGTGGTTACCGCTGTTTTTGTTGATGCACGTTGTACCATAAATTTCGCAATCATTCGCATAATCTTTCAATCACAGAAAAATAAAACAAAAACTATTTGGTTTTTTATTATTATATTTTAAGGGAGGAAAGCGACACGTACAAGTTTTGGCCAAAACGTGCAATTTAAACATCTTTATAAGCTCAACAGATCAATGCCCCCTTTTTTAATTTTTAGATTGTTATCTACACCGATGAAAATATAAATACCAAAAGTAAGATAATTCATGGATTATTTTTTATTGTCCTCAAACTCCCCTAATAAGGATTCCAATAAAAAAAAACACAAAGGGGGGGGGGGCGGTGTTTGGACAAATGTTCTCATGTCCCTAAATTCTCAAATTCCAATTCAAAGATGCTATAGCTTTTAACCACCACCAATTTAAAACTCGTGTAAATTTTAAACGGGTTTTAAAGTGATAGCAAGTAGCAAGAATGTTGGAATGGTAGATATATTTCTAATTTCCTAACCACTACCTGTCTCCCAGGTGAGGCTATGCAGGCCAATCGAGTAGTATGGCAAAAAACCAAAAATTTCCTGGTCAGACTTTCGTGTTTACATTTATGTCTAAATTGGGATTTCTTGGCGCCCTGCGTGGTTACGTTGCTCCAGCTCAGCATTTGCATAAATAGTACAACTTACAAATATCACTGTAGTTTCGCTGTATATGTCGTTTATTTATCTAATTTCGATTACCATAACAAGATAAAATAAATCTGATTAGCATTCCAATATAACCTGCGTCCTATCAAAATAAATAAACAAACAAGGAACGGAAATTCTTACGATAGCGCCACGACACCAACACTAAATACACGTGTAACCAACGAGACCGCCTACCATGTATGGATGTCCCATACCCGGACTTGGACCGCTGAGCAATAACCGAGCACCTGGGCATGCTGAATCAAAAACACAGTTCTGCGCATATATTGCCAGCGGGGTCGATACTGATTCTATCATTGCCCATCAAATTTGGTTCCACTGGAACTGTGCGAAATATAGCCATGGCATATTTGCTATTATCATTACATAATGTGAGATGTCACCTGCAAATAATGACACTGTGTGTTCAAGATATCTAAGGATACAGCACAAACATAGTAGATCTCACTAGTCAATTATATCGCGCATAGTCTACGATTATTTAGGAGACTTTTTTAAACCCTCAATTTCCGGGATGACTCATGGCGCCGACGTTCTAACGCAAATTAACACCACATTCATCAACGAAATGTCTTATTTCAAAGGCTGTTGTCAGCTTCCTCGATACCGAGACCATACACGGATTTTCCCCGTTATCATTGCGCATATTTTTGACCACCTGAGGTCAAGAGAATCTCTCGAAACGTCATGGACAATATTTCAGAATTTATAAAATCCCCGATCTGTATCACACAAATATGACGGTCACCATTCGTACATTCAGTAATGAGCGGCTCTCTTCATTTGTAATTGTGTACGAAGAAGTCACTTCGTGCATTGATAATATCTTTCAGCGTTTCTAGTGCTGGGTTGAAACTGCGGTCTCCCGATACAAATAATGCATTTTGCCAAAGCACGTATACGTAAAGCCATGTGATCGATACGAAAGGGGGTGTCTCCTGATGAATTCCAAATAGCAGCTCTGTGAAAGTTACCCTATCCCATAAATTCAAAGAACTCAAGCCTTCCTAGGCCCTATCAGGCTTATTATAGCGTTTTTATATATTCAGCTATCACAATCGCGATACCACTGTATGCCCTACACAAAAAAGGGCGCTGCCTTTCAGTGGACTGTGGAATGTACAGCTGCATTTGAACAGTTTGACAAAGCCTCTTGATAACACCACGGGTGTTGGGGCATATCCAGACGACGACCGTCCCCTTTGAAGTTGTTTACGAACGCCAGTTCATTTGCTATAGGGGGGAGTTTTTTGAGTCAGCATGATGTACATGGAATGAGCATGTCATTTTGTTACCTGGGTCGTTCACTTACAGCACCAGAACAGACTATGCATTTCTGAGAAGAATGCGTGGCATAGTGTATTGTTTTTAGAAAGCTGACTGTTATTTGCTTTTTCTACATTTACCTTAATAGCAATACGTAGATCATTTCGGCTCTCAAATGGCTGTTTGCGCTGGTGTACATTTAAGCACAATTTGATTTTGATTCAATTTTACCCCTACAAACTTTACCCCCCTTATTTTAAAAAAGTTCCCCACATTTCCCAGAGGTTGGACTCCAAAAATTCTGATTAAACACCCTTTAAACTATAGAAAACATCTTCAAACCTTTCCCAAACGTCTATATGGGATTCTGATTTAAACCCTACTAGATTAGACCCTTATGTGTTTTTTACCTTGAAAAGGAAGTTTTATCTTTCCGAACGTCGGTTTTTAATTTGTAAATAGTAATGTGTTGAGTGTCTGTTTTTCCCCCCTGGTGTTTGCAAATTCCCATTAAAGTACCCATAGTTTTAATTTTTTTGGAAATTGGGGGCGCTCTTCAAAAAATGGTCCATTGTTGCTTAATTGGATGCGGTTGCGGTCGTTACATAATCTATGTTAATTGTATAATGAATGTTTTAACGAGGCGGGCTGAAAAATTACAACTTGAGTTGAACAACATATGACAAGTTTATGAGGTAATTAGAGAACCTTCTCAACGGATACTGTTTAGCTCACTACCGATTATGTTCGTAACCAGCTCTATTTGTACTATACTTGTAGGGTTTTATAGATCTCCAAAAAAGCTTTCGACCCTGTCGATCATGTTCATTCTTTTGAATGAAATAAAGGCCCTGGGTGTCCTCTGTTTGATGGTTTAGATCTTATTTTGCAGTAGGCGTCACATTGTGAATGTCACCAGGTTGATTCGTCTGGCCTCCTTTATATCTCCTGTGGTGTTAGCAAGGCGTATCCTTGGTCGCTCTTATTTTCTTGTTTATGTAAATGACAATGCCATCATGTCGATTGTAAAGTACTTTATTGCTTGACAGTGCCCGTGCTGGTTTCTGTATGATCATCAAACATTATTGCTGGGAATTAAGTCATAGTTAAACTCATAAAGCAATGGATGATTGATAACAAGCTCGCCTTACATCTCGGCAAGACAGAGGCTATTTTGTTTGGAACCGCGAGGAAGCTTAATTCTGTTCATGACTTTACTGTTTGTTTGCAATTGAAAGACGAGTAGCACCTCTTTCCTCTCAAGTATTTAGGGTTACCCTGGCTAATACTCTTCAGTGAAATCCATTGCTCAAGCATCATCAAAGCCAATGGGGAAAAAAGATTAAAAAATTCCTTGTACAGCATGCCAATTGGTTTTACAATATGCAATACGCAGGACCTGTGTATCAGCATTTGAGCAGTTGGCCACTTATGATTATCATGCTCTTCTTGGTAACTACTAGCGGCCTTATCTCAAAGTACAAAAAATCAGGTTTCAAATCATGCAAACAAGATGGTCCGTTTTATTTTGTGTTTGGGCCACATACTCATATTGGGCAAAAGGAACCAGGATATTGTTGGAATGTTATCTCGAGCCATGACCGTATGTACAACTCAAGCCTGCCCAGGTCTTTAAGATCTTTTGCGGGCAAAAAAATCCAGTGCTCAGATTTTGTTGGAAACTGAGTGTTCCAATCATTGCCTGGTCATTACTGAACAGAAAAATGAATTTCAATTCTTTGGGTGACAGTTCTGTATACAATTTGAGGTAAGTTTTGGTGACCACTAAGACCCCTGTAGATCTTGTTACATTTGCCCATGAATTACGAAACCAATGCCACATTTGTAATATAAGGCAAGACGACAAATTTGGCAAAAGTTGCGACGAAATCGGAGCACTCTGTAACGTTTACCTTAGGATGACCTTGAACCTTATAGGGCTGTACCTATTGAAGTAAAGGTCGGGAACCTGGGGCGCAACAACTTTTTTCATACTTATAATGATTACACAAATGTGTACATTTAAGCACAATTGATTTGATTTCAAATTTACCCCTGCTACAAATTTACCCCCTTATTTTAAAAAAAAGTGCCCAATTTCCCAGAGGTTGGACCCAAAAATTCTGATTTAAACACCCTTTAAACTATAGAAAAACATCGTCAAACCTTCTCCCCAACACTTCTAGAATGGGATTTGATTTATAACCCTATAATATGTAGACCCTATGGGTTTTTTTACCTTGAAAAAGGAAAGTTTTATCTTCCGAAAACGTCGGTTTTTAATTGTTATAGAATGTGTTGAGTGTCTGTTTCCCCCCTAGGGTGTGCAATTCCAAATTAAAGTACCAGTTAGTTTTTAATTTTTGGAAAATTGGGGGCCGTCTTCAAAACATGTACTATTGTTGCTTTAATTGATGCGTCTTTACAGAATCAATATTTAATTGGTATAATGAATGTTTTAACGAGGGCTGAAAAAATTACAAACTTTTGAGTGAACAACATATGAATGTTTAGGGAGGTAATTAGACGGAACCTTCTCAACTGAGACAATGTTTAGCGCACCTTACGATTATGTTCGTAACAGGCCTCTACTTGGTAATTATACTGGTATGGTTTTAATAGATTCTCCAAAAAGCTTTCGACACTGTCGATAATGTCATTCACTCTTTGATGAATAAATGGCCCTGGGGTGTCCTCTGTTGCGGGGTTAATCTGATTTGTGCAGTAGGGTCAAATTGTGAATGTAACAGGGTGATCTGGCCCTCTTTATATCTCTGTGGGGTTACGCAAAGGGAGTCCTTGGATGCTATCTTATTTCTTGTTTATGATAAATGAATGCCATCAGTGTCCCGATTGCTAAAGTACTTGATATGCTGATGACAGTGCCTTGCTGGTTTATGGTAATGATCCAAAACATTATGGTGAGGAATTAAGTCTGAGTTAAAAACTATAAAGGCAATGGATGATTGATAACAAGCTCTCCTTAATCTCGGCAAGACAGAGGCTATTTTGTTTGGAACCGAGAGGAAGCTGAATTATGTTCATGACTTACTGTTGTTTCAATTGAAAGACGATTAGCACCTCTTCCTCTTTCAAGTATTTAGGGTACCCTGGATACTCTTCAGGAGATCCATTGCGTCAAGAATATCAAAAAGGCCAATGGGAGATAAAATTCTTGTTACAGGCATGCAATTGTTTAAATATGAAAACCCGCAAGACCACTGTGGTTCACATTGATACATGTGCCACTTTTGAGTAGGCATGCTCTTCTTGGTACTCAGCCTTATCTCAAAAGTACAAAATCAGGTTAAATCATGCAAAACAAGATGGTCCGTTTTATTTTTGGGGTTTGAGGGCCACATAATCATATTGGGCAAAAGGAACTGGATATTGTTGGAATGTTATCGAGCCATGACCGTAGGTACAACTCAAGCTCAACCGTCTTTAAGATCTTTGGGCTCCGGGATTATATGAAATTGCATTTATCAGAGTTTCATCGGTTCATTAGGTACAGTACCAGGGTAGCCCATTCAATTTTGTGGTTCTAAATTCCC